>JAMPIV010017723.1:0-177562 GCA_024509875.1 Oreohelix idahoensis | reverse complement strand
GTTGATCCTCATTGGAATATATGATCTCTAGTTGCATCTACCTGTCGAAACCCGCATTATATATATATAATATATATATATTATATATATATATATATATATATAATTATATATATATATATATATATATATATATATATATATATATATATATATTATACAGATAGATATTAGTAGCGTTATTTTCCGTAACGTTTTTTCATCCTTAGGCATGACATTAATCAACGGCGACCATCGGGTTTTTATTTGCTTTAATTGTGGTCGACATTATTGGTCCATTGTGGTCTAATTGTCGGGCCTTTTCCTCCATTTACTGATTGAAATTACAGTGGTCTTATTTTGGCTTAACGCGTCTCCCAGTTCAGTTGTGAACAAGACCGACCTCATAGAGACTAACTAACATTTTAATGGTAATTTTTAACTGGACGCGTTAAACACCAGTATATTAATTATTACATTTTATCAGCCCATAGTGGAGTGAGAGTATACAAATAACAGTTTCTCCCCGACACCTGATAGTCGCATTCAAGTGGATTTGTTTGAATCCCAGAAGAGATACGCTATTTTAGAGTCGGCACTCACCAGAGGCAGCCGATAGGATTTATCATCACCATCGATTCACAATAATTAACAGTTTAGCAATCAGATGTTTTCCTACTTTTTACCATTAACACGAGATCCAGAGAGTCTTGGTTTTAACTGTTCAAAGTGACATTATTTATCCAGGAATCACCCACCAAATAAGCCGTTCCACTTATATTTAATTACTGCAAGGAAGAACTAGGGCTCAATTCGGAAGATAGATACTCTGGACTTTAAATACATATTCACGGATTATACATCCAACAGATGTTGTAAAGTCACCAAGAAATAGGGTAAGAAGCGAGATTGTGTGGCCACGTATGACAGAAAGAGAGAGTAAAATATATCCTTTACTGTAACCTAGTGCTAAACTTTTAACCTTGGGGTTTATTAACTTGTTGGGTTCTTATCTTCTCAATGAGGGGAGGGCACAGGTATTCTGTTATTTTTCTATATATGTAATTCTGATGTATTTGATCTTTCTCTTCTAGATATTCGATGTTGTAAAGTTTTAATGATAATAAACAACAAAAGAACTAATCTTTGTGTGTTGGTCAGACCCATACCTAAGTAACCATAGTTTTTTCACGTTTGTGTCTTGTTGTCACATAGCAATGTGTGAGTGTTTAGGTAAATTTATATTTCTAGATATAGGGAGGTGCAAGATTGTCTTAACCTAAACTATAGTCGTATAGATAAGCTGGACTAGAGAAACTACTCACTCCAGAGACAGATCTTCTCCTTAAACTATTCGCTCGTGAAATCTATTTCTTACACCTTTACTTCTCACGTACTATCATCATCCACTATACTCAGTGTTACCGTCATTTTTGTTGGTTCCAGAAGATGTAAATCTATTTTATATTTTTGATAATCGAAGGTACAAAACTGTATGTTAACTCCCTGACACAGGTTGATTAGGGGTTACCTTCCCTGTGTTTATTCTTTCTTAAGACGGGATAGTTAACTGTTCTCAAATCTGTTCTGTCTACGCATGCGCTAGCTTTTAGCGCGAACCGAACAGACTTCCGTCTGTGAGTTATGAGCTGGTTTTCTGCCGGACGAAGATGTCCGTTGTTCTTCTTCTTCATTATTATTGAAAAGATAGTCTTGTCATATTAGTGATTTCCCCAGAGTTATTCTGTTCGTCTGGAATGACGACAGGTGTTATTTGTGTAGTGTTTGGAATTCTGTCCAAGGTAAAATTACTTTATTATTACGCAAAGTTTGCAGAACATTTAGTATGAACCTGTGAGTAGCGCTCACAGTTCTTGTGATCCAGAGTCCATTATGTGTGCTTGACGTAGCCAGTTAGGTCTATTCGTTGAAGTACTTTATAGAAGCACAATAACCATATATTGTTATGAAACCCGCAGGATGGCGGTACGTTTCAGCATGAAAGACAATATTATGCCTATGGAAAAATGTACAGTTGTTTATCAACCATTATAAGGCCCGTCATTACGGCCTATAACTTTGAGCAGAAGAAGAAGTACCTGAAAGGTGAAGCCAGATAAAGTCTTGACTGTATTATCAAGTTCACAGACTTCCATATTAAGCAACTATATTTGTTTAAGGACTACCTGACGCGTTCAGTCAGGGGGGCCCTGAGTTACAGTAGGAAAAGAATGGGTTGTCAAGCCAGCGTTATTAGCATCATACCTATGAGCTATACGGAACTGATGGTGTTCGATGTTATTAATTACACTAGTCAACAAATTTTCAAAAGTTATTTGTACCAGAGATTAAATATACCATTTCTTATTGATTTTGGGGATGTAGGATAAAGAGAGAGGGATAGTACCTCACGGTGAGAGACAGCCATGTCCTTTTTAGGATAGTCAGGATCCTATTTGGTTCTCCTCTCTTTGTCTAGCTCATGTATGGCTCCTCGAATACCGCTTGTGTACGGCGGTGGCCACATCCCGGGCAACAGTCTTGGCTGACTGGCTAAACTACATGGGTGGAGTAGGAGCAATCTTACTCAAGGGAATGTCCATCCCTAGTACACAAAGACTGAGACGGTGAGTGAGGCGGAGGAATCTGAGAAGATCAACGGCTCTCAAAGCGAAACAGCAAAGTGTGTGGCGCACTAGAGGCATGTCGGACATAGAAAAAGACAATGGCTAGCCACCGTGGAAGAGATTGGGGCCTTACCACGTACTTCCTACAGAACGTAATGGGATCACAACAACAAGATAAGAACCGATATGTAGAGAACTCTCTGTCCCCTGGGGAAGAATCTACTGTACAAATTAACAGGGAAGAGGCAACTCCTCTAATGAGTAAGGAAGTACATAATGACGAGTGTTCCTTAAATTCTGTTGAAAGGGAGCATTCTGAGAAAGACCACCTAAAAACTAGTAGGAGAAGCCTAAAAATAGGAACATGGAATGTTAGAACTCTAAACGGAGAAGGAAAGCTGGACAATCTTATATTAGAGGCAACCGACATGAAACTCGATATACTGGGAGTTGCAGAAGCAAGACTTTTGGATACAGGTTACATAACAAGAGACCAGTACACGCTTATACACCCAGGAGGAGAAAAACACGAAAGAGGGGTAGGAATGTTGATAAAGAAGGAGTTAGAAAAATACGTATGTGGATACTGGACACACAATGACAGAATGATGTTACTAAAGATGAGAGCAAAGCCATTCGACATATCAATCTTACAAACTTACGCACCAACTAAAGATTACAGCGAGGAAGAAATAGAAGAATACTATGAAGAGCTACAACACACACTTAAACCAGTCAAATCTACAGATGTGTTGATAGTAATGGGTGATATGAATGCAAAAGTAGGAAAAGGAAAATACAAGAAAATAGTAGGACAGTATGGATTAGGGACAAGAAATCAACCAGATATAAAACAGAAATATTTAATCGACGTCAAAAATAAATACCAACAGTTATTGACAGAAAGCATGGAGCAGTATAGAAGAGAAAACCCAGAAGAAAAAGCAACCGCAAAATGGGAATGCTTAAAAACAAGCATACAATCAGCAAATGCAAATTTACCTAAAAAGGAGTCTAAGAAAAATCAAATTTGGATGACAGATGACATCTTGAATAAAATGGCAGAAAGAAAGAAAAAGCAAAAAACACTCCAGAATATAAAACAATAGACAATGACATACGTACTATGTGTAGAGAAGCAAAAGAACGGTGGATAGAAACAAAATGTAAGGAAATAGAAGACTTGGAAGCAAAGCACATGACAAGAGATATGCATGAAGAAATAAAGAAATTATCAAATCGGTCGCGGTTTGCACAAGGAGGAAGCTGTATCAAGAACAAAAATGGTGTAATATTACTTGATGAGAAAGACATATCAAACAGATGGGCAGAATACGTAAAAGAACTATTCGAGGACAACAGAGGTAAAAAACCATCACCAGATTCTAATGAAGGCCCAAACATTCTCAGATCAGAAGTAGAGAATGCCATTCATATGATACAAAAAGGAAGATCAGCAGGCATGGATAACATAAAAATTGAAATGATAGAAGCTCTGGAGAGCTTTGGTATAGATACAATCACAGAAATATGCAATGATATATACAATACAGGATATTTACCACACGACATGAAGACATCAGTTTTTATAACATTGCCCAAAAAACCAAATGCAACAGAATGTTCAGACTTCAGAACAATCAGCCTGATGAGTCATGCAATTAAGATACTGCTCAAAATCATACAGGAAAGAATAAAAAGTAAAGTAGACAGCGAAATCCAAGAAGAACAGTTTGGTTTTAGACGGAACAGTGGAACAAGAGAGGCAATATTTTGCCTAAGAAGATTAGCAGAAAAATATACAGAGGTCCAAAAAAGTATGTATATGTGCTTCATTGACTATAAGAAGGCTTTTGACAGAATCCATCATGAGAAAATAATTGAATGCCTCAAAGACATAGGTATTGATGGAAAAGATATAAGAATACTCAGTAACCTTTATTGGGAGCAAACTGCCACAGTAAGATCGGGAAGGAATTATTCACCATACATAGACATAAAAAGAGGTGTCAGACAAGGTTGTGTGCTGTCCCCCTGCCTATTTAATTTATACACCGAAAAAATTTTCAAACAGATACAGGAAATACCAGGACTGAACATCAGTGGAAGATCAATAAACAACCTTAGATATGCAGATGATACCGTGTTGTTAGCTGAAAGCGAACAGGAGTTACAAGAACTAGTGAAGCAAGTGAACAGTATAAGTCATGAATATGGACTCGACATTAATATTGAGAAAACTAAAACTATGATAATTAGCAAAACAGACGATAAACCCACATTAAAGATAAGCGTAAATGGGAAAATCCTGGAACAAGTCAAGAGCTACGTATATCTTGGTCATATAATAACAGAAGATGGCAGATGTGAAACAGAAATCAAGAAGAGAATAGGAATGGCCAAAGCTACATTCAACAACATGAAACATATACTGACATCCAAACAGTTATCTCATAAATTAAAACTGAGAATCATAAAGTGTTATATATATTCTGCATTTCTGTATGGTGCAGAAACATGGACGATGAATAAGCATTTGGAAGAAAGAATTGAGGCTCTTGAAATGTGGATATATAGAAGAATGGGGCGTATCTCATGGAAAGAGATGAAAACAAATAAGGAGGTCCTAGAAAATCTAGGTATGAAAAGAGAAATAATGAGAGAGGTCAAAGTTCCAGCGCTATAAGTGGGAAGATAACATCAAGAGATGGACGGGAAAAAGTCTATCAGAGTGTACCACCAAGACAAGAGACAGAAGACGTTGGAGATCCATTACAGCCAACCTTCGTTGTGGAGATGGCAACTGATGATGATGATGATGATTGATTTTGACATGCTGATTTCAAATATCATAATGAAATTCACCAATTGGCTCTGAGTTTTTTTTAAATGATGAATTTACATTACAGTAATACAAATAATGTATGCTTGTTTAATTCTCTGGGGTGAACAGCTAGACTTTCTACTTCAGCATTATAAAAATCTTGGTTACACACTCAATTAATTGATATTTCAACATAAAATGATAGAGAAAATAAAAACATTATTTAAAGTTCAAATATCATGTTTTAAAAAGGCACATTTGAACCCATTCCGTCATTATTCAGTCGCTGTTCGAGCTCTCTTTGCTTGCTTCTTGTAGTCAATCGATGAGGTGTCTCTTGTCACAGTCCAACAGTAATCAGCAAGCATTGAAGGGCTCCAATTGCCTTGATACCTTGTCTCCATAGCAGCAATGCCCTGGTGAAATCGTTCACCATGCTCATCACTGACCGCTCCACAGTTTGACGTAAAGAAATCCAGATGAGAATCCAGAAAATGAATTTTCAAAGACAGGTTGCAGCCAAGACTCTTATACTTCAGAAGGAGATTTTCTACAATTTCATTGTAATTATCAGATCTGTTCTGTTATTTCCGAGAAAATTGTCCACCACTGACTTAAATGCTAGCCATGCTGCTTTTTCCTTGCCATGCAACACGCAAAGAAACTCGTCATCATGAAGAAGTTTTCGAATTTGCGGACCAACAAATACTCCCTCTCTTATTTTAGCTTCACTCAGTCTTGGAAATTTTCTGATGAGGTATTTGAAAGCCTCCTCTGTTTTCTCCATTGCCTTGACAAAGTTTTTCATGAGACCCAGCTTAATGTGCAAGGGTGGCAACAAAATCTTGCTGGTGTCGACAAGTGCTGGGTTCTCAACGTTCTTACTGCCAGGCTGCAATGACTGCCTGATTGGCCAATGTCTTCTGATGTAATGGTCACTTCGTGCACGGCTATCCCACTCACAGAGAAAGCAACAGTACTTGGTGTATCCACCCTGTAGTCCAAGCAAAAGAGCGACCACTTTTAAGTCACCGCAAAGTGACCAATGATGATGATGATCGTAGTTTTATACACTTCAAAAGCTGCTTAATGTTTTTCATAAGTTTCTTTCATATGAACTGCGTGACCAACTGGAATTGACGGTAACACATTACCATTATTCAACAAAACAGCTTTAAGACTCGTCTTGGATGAATCAATGAAAAGCCTCCACTCTTCCGGTATGTAATTGATTTTGAGGGCTACCATTAAACCAGAAATGTTGTGGCACGCAGAAAGGTCACCCTCTTTGAAAAAGAATTTAATAAGCGGCTTCTGGCGGTTCCTATACACAGAAATTGTAACATCTTCTGCCAGGAGATTCCACTGTTGCAATCTGGAACCCAAAAGCTCCGCCTTGTTCTTCGGTAAATTCAGATCTCTTATAAGATCATTCAGTTCACCTTGGGTTATTAAGTGTGGTTTAGTGGATGTAGTTTGCTCAAAATCTGGGTCGCTTGAGGTTGATGGTTCAGGACCACCAATGTCCTCTTCTTCATCAGTGGAAGCAGCTGAAAATGATTCTGGCACTTTGGGAACTGGTAGGTCATCGCCATGTGGTACCGGACGTATTGTAGAGGGGATGTTTGGACATTCCAGAGTCCATTTTTTCTTCTTTGATATGCCTTTCCCAATTGGAGGGACCATGCAAAAGTAACAGTTGTTGAGATGACCAGTGGGCTCTCTCCAAATCATTGAGACTGCAAAAGGCATAGCTTGCCTTTTGCCAGTCAACCCCAGTTTAAGATGTGCTGCACATGTATTGCAGCATATGTGTGGCGCCCAGCTCTTATCTTGATCTCCTATTCTGCAGCCAAAATACAAACTGTACGCCTTCTTAATCACTTTAGTTATATTTCGTTTTTGTGATAGAAATGTCACCTCACCACATATATAACAGAAATTATTAGCACTGTTCACACATGTCCTAGGCATTTCTAACTACGATACTTTTGATAAGGACAAATGCACTAACTAATGGCAAAATTTTATCAGAGATAAGATATTTATACATAAAGGTGATGTAATCATAGATAGGATTGCATCATCAACTTCTAGTTACATTTTTATTGGTCATTAGAAAAAATTATGCAATCGCCCACAACAGTTGCATCATATATATATAAATTGACCGTAATTAAATAAACTAGTAGCATATATCTTGAAAACTAGAGCCAATCAACATTTTTTAATGTCATTTTCGTTTTCAGCACACCAAAATTAGTTAAGATAGATCAGCTATTTTCATTTCTGGTACATTTTGGTTGTTGACTAGTGTTATTACCACCTATGAACAGGTGTTAAAGGACAGACCATTGTCGATAACGTCCTTATAGATGAGTGGTTCAAGCTTTATTTACCAGATGTTTTGCCAGTCATATCCAATATACATGATGTGTCTTGATTCTCGTCCATTTGACTGTACCTGTTGATGTCACTGTGTCACGTAATTAAATGGTTGAAAGTTCCAGCAGTTTTCTACAATTACTGACTACTGCATGTGAGTGAGTGGGTGCCTTGTTTACATTTCAAAGATCCTATACGCATTCGTGTCTCTACACACCCACCTCACTTGTCAACCATACAATCTTCGAGTACCTTACATACAAGAAATGTCTGATGTTCGAATGTCAACATGACACCCTTTCAGCGCCTCAACGCCTGGTGAGCTATTCATGCATAACAAAGCTGCTTGGCCCAGGTCGGACGGACTACAACAGTACACAGCAAGGAGATTGTTAAGTTCCTACATATCATACGTAAATCCTACCTTAACATTTGTAGTGGTCACATACAAAAGGACATAACATTCGTGGTGGCCGTAAATATACGGTAACATTAATGGTAGGCCAGATCAGTGGGTCTAAACCTGTTCATTGGACTGAGTGAGAACATTATTTGATGATGAACTACACATTGGAAACTGGACAAGCTCATTTATACTGTTCAACAATAACAGCAACACACCTTCAACAGTTTGAAACTCGTCGATGACCTTCATTGTGAACGATCACGACTCGTGTTTACATTCAAGTTCAGCTGTTGTGACAATTCTCATCACTGTAATTGTCAACGGTGGAGCTTCCTCGCATTGCTGTATATTGTCAAATATCATTGTTGACTAAGGCCAGGATTATATCTAAGATAAGTGGCGGTTATTTTTTGAAACTTGGTACCGTTATATTATGAATAACTGAGCCTTCTTTCAACACACTTTATTAATGCATTCTTTGTTTACATGTTCTTTGTTTACATGTTATGTTAGTGTGTGTTTCGCGGGCTGGTTGGGCATGTGACTCCGTTAGAAGATACAACGTAAACAGAGGTTCTACCGAGAGCGTTTTCTATAGGAACGGCGCATATTTCTCACAGCGGGAATTGCGAGCGACGCGTGTTGCTACTTTTCATTTTTTTCTTAGCTGTGACGAGATGTGTTAGTGTCGTTTTCGTTATTTTTTTCCATTCTTTGATTTTCGATTTGTTTTGTTTGTATCTGTACGCCTCTCCTTCCTTTCATTTATTTGTATACACCCTTTTTTGTTTATAATAGTGTTGTGATTTGTTTTGATTTTCGCAGTTATCATTGTAATTTTTTTACAACATTCGATTTAGTTAAGCTTTATTTATCATTTGACTTCTGCGAACGTTTTCGGTTGTTATACATTCTTGTCTTTGTATTGTTTTCGTCTACTTGTTTATCATACACAGTCTATATATATACTTGGTCATGGACTATTATTGTTGATATGATACACTTTTCAGATAGAGGTTATTTATGATCATATTATTATAAGGAAACAAGGTGATCATACAAGTTTTGATTAAAAGACTTGTCTCCCACGGAGATTGGGATAGAATAAAGTGAAGTGAGTATACAAGTCTAGGATTACAGACTTGTCTCCCATTGAGGTTGGGATAAGGTAATTTATTCAATTTTTCAGGTGTAATCTCATATTATTAGACAGGATGTCTACATTAATGTTTTTATTGAGCAAGAGAAATCCCTTGGCAAAACTGGTGACAAATTGGAAGAGTTTGCACTTGCTCAATATGCCAAGGCACAGAAGGCAGAAGAGAAAAGGATGCAAATGCAGTTGGACAGAGAAGCTGAAGATAGAAGAATACAGCAACAAAGAGAAGCTGCTGCTGAAGAGAGAAAACTTCAAGCTGCTGCTGAAGCTGAAAATAAAAGATTAGACAGAGAAGCTGCTGCTGAGGAGAGAAAACTTCAAGCTGCTGCTGAGGAGAGAAAATTTCAAGCTGCTGCTGAAGAGAGAAAATTTCAAGCTGCTGCTGAGGAGAGAAAACTTCAAGCTGCTGCTGAGGAAAGGAGAGCACAAATGGAACATGAGGAAAAACTATTAGCTTTGGAGTTGGAGAAATTAAAGGTGACGAATATGAGTGCTCCTCAATCAACTTCGGGTAAGATAAAGGAGAATACTTATAAGGTTAAATTACCTCCTTTCAACCCTCTTAAGGACGACATAACCTTCTACCTGGATAGATTCCAATTAACATGCGTAGCGCATAAGGTAGATAATGGGAGCCGCGCTGGTGTAATGGCTACGACGTTGTACTGGCGACTAGGTGTTCATGGTTCAAACCCGGCCGTCGGCGTTTGAAGAAATGTTTATGGCCGGAAATTTGACTGAATAACCTGAACGGCTCCTGCACATAAATCCCGTGTGGATGGGAAGGAGCGAAGCTCCTGACCGGGTTGGAAGGAAAGTCCACTGACCTTCCAGCCTCGCAATGACATGTCATTGGGCCGAAAGAGCTGGAAAGCTCGAGTGCCGCTGGTTATAGAAAAAAAAGGAACAATATGTCGAACAACTGATGGGGTTACTTTCAGGTGAACCATTGAGTACTGTAATGGCAGTAGAGGAAACTTTTAGAACTAATTATGATGTTGTTAGGGCAACATTACTTAAGAGATATCAATTAAAAGAAGAATATTATCGTCTTCGTTTTAAGACAATGCTACCAGAAACTGAAGTAGAGTTCTCTGACTTTATTACTAAGATTCGTCTTACATTCACACGTTGGATTGAGCTGTCTAAAACAGAAAAAACATATGAAGCTCTTATGGACTTATTACTTCGAGATAAAGTTATGTCATCGGTCAATGAGTCTTTCCTTGCTTTTATTCATGAGCGTAAACCTAAAGACATAAAAGACATGGAAGAATACTGTTGCCAGTATGTAACTGCACATCCCCATGCTACTGTTAGCAATGCTAGGGTGAAAGAAGAATTGCCGGTTGCTTCTGCAGCACCATATGTCCCTAATTTTATGAATAAATTCCAAGGTGCTCAACACAACTTCAATAAGAAGAGCAATCGTAATTATGATCAGAATCAGGGTAACCCATCACATAATGGGTCTTCTTTAAAGAACTGGAGGCGATCTGATAGTCCTCGTTATTTCGGGTCCTATAATTATGGAAATTTGCGGAGAGGTAGTCCCTATAGACACGTTCAAGGCTATCCTTCGCGGGGGCATCGTAACCAAACAGGTAAACACTATGATCATTGGGATAATGACAATAGTGATTATGGAAACTGGGATTCAAACCAGAGCGGTGGTCAAGGTAGATCAAACTATGATAATTTCAGAGGGAATAATAATCGTGGTAGATCTCAGTACAAGAAAAAGAGATCACATCACCAGGGAAACTCGGTGCAACAAGAGTCTCATGGTGTTAATAATCAGGTGAACGAGAATAAAAATTATAATGCTGTCACTTGTGCAGCTTTTGACTTTGGGAGAGCATATAAATGCACCCAATGCTCAACATTATTTGAACCAACCACGGTAACTACTTTGAGTTGTGGTCACCCTCTGCCCGCTCTCCCTGCTGCAATTGCGCATGACGGGAGAGGATCGCTTATCTTGCATAGAGGTCTCGTGGATAGTAACCCAGTCTCAGTGCTATTTGATTCTGGGTGCACTACTATTGGGGTAAGCAATCGCTTATAGATCCTCGCTGTGCCACGGGGAAAATAGTTAAATGTGTAACATTTGGTGGCACAGTTGAAAAGTACTCGACCGCTATTATTCACATTGCTACTCCTTTCTTTACGGGAGATGTCCACGCGTGTCTTAGGAGGGCCAAGTAGAAACACATTAGAATCTAAATAAACATAAATATAAAAACTTGGTACTTCCCTAAAGGCATCTCCCCTGAAAGGAGAGCGCACCACTAGAAAATACTGTATTAAACATTACAGGTTGAAGGATACGCCTGGATAGTGTGACAACACACTTATAAACTCAAAGGAACCACTGGCAATGACTGACTGATCAGCTTATCTAATGACTAAGCGAATGATTTATGACTGGAAGGCAAATACTGATTTCAGTCTCCTTGATCAGCCCTCTCACATTGCAGTGTAGTACCACTTTAACTGTTCTGCACAAAGCACCCTTTAATGAAAGTCTGTAACTTCTTGATTGTTGTTTTTGTTGTGAAGTCTAAAATATAAACTACAAATTATTCATGTTAGACATAATGTAGTGTTTAATCATTTCCCTGGAGCTCGTTTCTGAATAAAATACAATTCCAGTTATAAAGTTCCAAATGCTGGGCTGTGAAGTCAAGGTTGAGAACCTCGTCTATAGGCAACTTGGTATAGAGAAATGAATATGAAAAAACAAATAATAACATTTTGAGAAATTCCCTTACAAAATCGCAAGTCATTTACACAGAGCGAAATGGCTTAGCAGGAAAGTATAAAGGCCACAATATAGAGCAATGCTAATCTGTTGGAGGATTATCTTGAATAAGTGTTTTAGCTTCATGCAACAGCACCAGCAGTGAGACATTGATAGACATATTAATTGAAAACACAGGAATCAATAAATAGAAAACAGTTGTTAGCATACAGCTGTTTACCCGCTTCAATAAGTCACTACTTATGTTCTGTGACCTTTTCATTGACCGCAAGATAATAAATCTTCTAGCAGCACAATCACAGGGAAATAGTTTCAATGATGGCCGAGATATTGATTCAGATTTCACTACAATCCATAACTTCACCCTGTGATGATAACTTTTAAAAAAAAGAGAGCTATTCATTTTGCACTGTTAAATATAATTGATTATTAAATGTGTTATTTGTATATATATACAAATTTATAGTTGATTTAATCCTTTTGAGTGTACGGCACCAGTATGTCTCAGTCACCTTAAATACACTTAAAACAGATCTACTAAATTAAGATTTCACAGAATTAAATCAGCTGGGGGCTTGAACGATCAAAATCATACAACATACCTCTTCAAAAAAGTTGTCGTGCAGATAATAAGTTAACTGTGCTAAGACACATTCAGCACTGTTCTTGACCTGAAATATCATGTGAATACTCCCTCGAGATAGAAGCATCATCATCCTTCTATCTGTATCTCTGCCAAGAGTAATCTTGTGCGAAGGCAGATACCTTTAAAGACCCAAATTATATACTCTTGGATTTGGCCATTGTTGGACGATCACTGCAGAGCAAAGGGGAAGCAACCCGTGACGTTGGTCAAGTCTGGTGGCCGCAACACGCCCCTCGTAGTATCGTGGGGTAATTGTGAAGATGATCCAGCGTCTGTTAAGACCCGTCTGCTGTAGGTGTCTAGCTTTAACTGAAGGCCGCTTATACCACAGAAAGCACCACCAATTGGTACTACCGATTAGTATCATCAAATAAGAGAAAAAGAAATACCCTCCTGAGTATTGGGTTTCCTGGCACGAAAATCAGGTGTTTCCCCCCCTCCCCCCGCCACTTTTTCATTCTATCATCCCTTTTGCCTCAGAACTTTACCTTCTCTGAGCACTAATGTTAATCCCAGTGTGCGAAAAACATCCATTGCATTTACGTTGAACATGTTTACATTTACATATGCACTGGTTGAAAGGGTTAAAATAATAAGTATGTACATCATCCACTCCCTGCTCCATATGGAACTTGGGACTACCTCTGCTTTTGGTTCTCTATGAGTGTCAAGACCACTAATATTGTGGATTTATGGTAACACCAATACTAATGATAAATAAGGCTCGTCCTTCCAAAGGTATGAACACAACATGTAATGGCTGACACAGCAAGATAACACCTTTCACAGGTACTGCCTTTTAATATGGTATACACACACAAATAAAGGCCTCACACGGCCATGAACAACGTATGAATTACAATACGAAAATACCAATGTAACTTGCCTCACTACCAGCTCAATCTATCAACATAATACATTCTAGTATGCCCTACCGAATGAACCTTATCGCTGACTATCGCTCACTAGCGAAACACTGTGCCAATGGTACTCTCAACACATAGACACTTTACAGCTCTGCTATCTATGGAACATGTCCACTAGATCCTATCCACATCTAAAATAAATATGCTACGCATTTGAGAAGTAATTTATTGAGGATACCCATTGCAACATAACTGTTCTTGGGGCAACTGGGTTATATATATATATATATATATATATATATATATATATATATATATATATATATATATATATATATATATATATATATATATATATATATATATATATACTCGTATTTATATATATTGATTGTTGATCAGAATGAACGTCACTGCACTCATGGCAAACCTATAAGTGCTCAGTCTCCCTCAGCAAATGTCGAAGGGTATGAATGCTAATTGTTCCCGTAGCGCGTTGGTTGTATACACGCCGGATGAATCCTCATACGTCCATCCCTTCTGGTCTTATGTTTGATGCCAAATCCAGCAATCTTAGCCTTGATGATTCATCGATTGCAGTGTCATTCTCTAATAGGCGATCATTAATTACCCTCAGTATCTCTCCATTATCCTAATCTAATGCACCTTCTGTGGGTGCTCTGAAAGCTAGTCTGTCAGCTCCATCCTCCCAGATTGCTGGATTTATGTCCTGTGCCCTAATGTTTCTCTTGCACACATCTTTGAACTTCAGCTGCGGTGTCCCGACTCTTCTTTGCCATCTACCATTTTGTCCGTAGATATCTTTCATCTAACTTAAGCGTTAATGTAATAATGAACAAACCAACTTGAAGTCTTTTTGAAACATTTCCACAACTAAAGTCTAAAGGAATTATATAAAATTTGTGAAATTGAAGATGACATGCTAAGAAATATAAAGTAATAAGGATATGTTTAACTACAACACAACTGGTGTTCCAGTGTACGCCAACTGCGTCAAGATATCATTTTAGAAGTTATCTACGGAGATAGGTCTTGAAAAACAGTCTTGTTATAGAGTAAATTCACCCTATGTCATTTTGCACATACGTAAATGCAAACAATACTTCTTGTCCCAACTTAATTATGATGACAGAAATGGCATTGGTGTAAAGGTAACCGGAGATTCTCGTCCCGAGTAATAGCGGGCGTACGTTTAAAAAAAAGAAGAGGTATTCAGATGTTTGTACTGAGCATCATCAGCACCTTCATTTTCCTTTATGCTCCGTATGGAGCCAGGAGCCACCACTGCAGCTGGTCCCCTAGCAGGTAGCCTGCATAAGCAATCACGTGTTCTAGCAGACGTGGTTTCTGTAGCTATTATTTTTAAATGATGAGGTTGCCAGCTAGTCATCTGGTACAACATGCCTGAGGGAGTAGTTGCCGTATTCTTTCTTTGTCTCATCAGAGCGCCCCCCCCTCCCCCAGCCCGACTACATGGGGCGATCTATTGAGCGCTTGCATGAAACCTGCAGGTTAAAATTAATAAAGGAGAAAACATATAATTACTTTATAATGGATAGGTACTGAAAGCAAAATTTAAAAAGGGTGATTCGTCTTACGAGGACAAAAGACAAAAGAAAATAGCCAATGGTGCAACCACAAGGCCTTGGTCAGGGAAAGGAAAGAAAGGGAGGGCCAAGTAGAAATACATTAGAATCTAAATAAACATAAATATAAAAACTTGGTACTTCCCTAAAGGCATCTCCACTGAAAGGAGAGCGCACCACTAGAAAATACTGTATTAAAACATTACAGGTTAAAGGATATGCCTGGATAGTGTGACAACACACTTATAAACTCAAAGGAACCACTGGCAATGACTGACTGATCAGCTTATCAAATGACTAAGCGAATGATTTATGACTGGAAGGCAAATACTGATTTCAGTCTCCTTGATCAGCCCTCTCACATTGCAGTGTAGTACCACTTTAACTGTTCTGCACAAAGCACCCTTTAATGAAAGTCTGTAACTTCTTGATTGTTGTTTTTGTTGTGAAGTCTAAAATATAAACTACAAATTATTCATGTTAGACATAATGAAGTGTTTAATCATTTCCCTGGAGCTCTTTTCTGAATAAAATACAATTCCAGTTATAAAGTTCCAAATGCTGGGTTGTGAAGTCAAGGTTGAGAACCTCGTCTATAGGCAACTTGGTATAGAGAAATGAATATGAAAAAACAAATAATAACATTTTGAGAAATTCCCTTACAAAATCGCAAGTCATTTACACAGAGCGAAAGGGCTTAGCAGGAAAGTATAAAGGCCACAATATAGAGCAATGCTAATCTGTTGGAGGATTATTTTGAATAAGTGTTTTAGCTTCATGCAACAGCACCAGCAGTGAGACATTGATAGACATATCAATTGAAAACACAGGAATCAATAAATAGAAAACAGTTGTTAGCATACAGCTGTTTACCCGCTTCAATAAGTCACTACTTATGTTCCGTGACCTTTTCATTGACCGCAAGATAATAAATCTTCTAGCAGCACAATCACAGGGAAATAGTTTCAATGATGGCCGAGATATGATTCAGATTTCACTACAATCCATAACTTCACCCTGTGATGATAACTTTTTAAAAAAAGAGAGCTATTCATTTTTTTTTTGCGCCAAACATTTTACTCTTGATTGTACATAAATGAGGCCTGCTCAATCCAAATATCACATTTACTTGTCTGGCCTTTTTTAGATTTTAAGCCACTGCATGTTAGTATGCTATTTATTTTATTACACTTCTAACAGAGAATGGCATCATCTTCAAGAAGAGCATGTTTTCTTTCACCGCATTTATTTTGTTATATTTGTCGATGAGACTGTTGCGCACATATTCTTTTGTGTGACGCACAGATTACTGTTGGTAGGCATACAAATGTAAAGTATAATTATTTGTCTGATGAAAAGTATTTATTTGAGAATCAATAATTCTCAGTCTGAGGGACAGAACCCTGATTGGTCGATGTTGTATTCGGTTCTATGGGTTATCTGTTCTTGTGTCTCAATCTGGCGTATGAATACTAGATTTACGTCATTTTTCGTCTGGTATGGCCAGAAACAGATTGGTCTTGCTTAAAATGTTTATGGCCCGAATTTATATTTATTCCTTGACTATTTAAGGTGATTCGGTCTTATATCTTTGTATCTTTGTATTTCTATGTCGGACAATTTTTTGAGCTGAACTCTGGGGTGAAAGGCATTTCTGCGCATGCGTCGATTTGGGGTGTCGACAGAGAAGCGGCTGTCATGTCGTCGCTGCTATGGGCTGGTCGATTAGAAAGTCGGAAGATTGATCTCTGTGATTTATTCTAGGAAGGAGATTGTTTCTCTGTATGACTAGTATCAGAGATTCTCCTAATGTTGATTATTAACGCCAAGGAATGGCGTGCGTTTTTCGCTAGTGTGTGTTTTCCTAAAGCCAGGTAAAACCACAATCTTCTTGCTGAACTTTTTTGCTAAGCCTAGATGAGAGACGTATTATCGTACATCTAGGATTGTTGACTACAGATGAAGATGACGTGTTATCTAGCAGCACTAGATTACTCCAGTAACCAGCCTTATTGATAGCAGAAAGTATAGAAGCCCAATGAGGACATTTATGTACGAATTACGAATTAATGCTGCTTCATAATTTTTCATCCTGGGCGAGCGAAGCTCACGGAGGAGAGCCATTTTGGATTCCCGCCATTGTAAGCGGATCATTGTCGGAGAACAGAAAAGGTCTTATTATCTGATGATGGTACAGAGATCTATGTATTATGAAAACCCACTACTGTGGTTTAACATTGTTGCTATAAACATTTGATGAATTTACGGCTTGAGAAACTTAGCCAAGAGAAGGTTCTGACAGTGAACCATTGTTGATGATTATGTATCCACCTTAACTGACGCGATTAGTCAGTTGAAGCATGAGACGATAGACAACCAGAATATTGAGTGCTTGCCTACTATCGTTCCATTATATTTTCATGCCACATAAATGTACACCTGATATTGTCACCCATTTTTCAAGTATACGATGATTATTTGCCAACCTGTTCAAGTGACTGTAATCGTGATGTCGAAGTGTACGTCCGTTATTAAATGTATGAAACGTCATCAGCATTCTACCCTTTATTGACTTCTGCTTATGATTGAGTGAGTGACTTGTCAACTCCACATAACTGTACACACATTCGCGTCCTTTACATCTACATTCTCACTCGATGTCAGCACTGTGTCGGAACGAGTTGACCATTCATCTACGTGCCCAGTATGACCTTATGAAAGCAGTAACATTACAACAAAACACCTTATCAATGTGGAACGTCTAAACAGAAAACTCAAAAACTTACTAAGGAAGATAACTGAGGATCATCCTCAAGATTGGGATAGGGTTTTGCCCGCGGCCCTCTTTGCGTATAGAGAGGTCCCCAATGAACATACAGGATTTTCTCCCTTTGAACTTGTCTTCGGCACGCGACCGCACGGCCCTATGTCTTTGCTTCATGATCTCATAACAGCTGATAATATTGATGATGACACAAAATCTTCTTACGAATATGTCATCGCGCTTAGACACAAGATTATCGAAGCATGCAGATTAGCAACTTCTTCTGAATTTGCCAAACAGAAGGCAAGGCAATTTGCCAATAAGAAGAGAACCTTACGACAACTTTGTCCTGGGGACAAAGCATATGTTCTGCTACCTTGTAGGGAAAACAGACTTCTTATCTCATGGAAAGGTCCGTTCGATATAATCTCGAAAATTTCCGATGTTGACTATATTGTCGATATTGATGGGAAGCATAAAACCTTCCACATCAATATGCTTACGGAATTCCATGAACGTCCTGAGTATTTGCTGCCTATTTTTCAGGCAACGGACGATTCTCCAGTACCACATGGTCATTACTCATCCTTGTCAGTAATACAGGATGAAGAAACAAGTTTCTCGGATGTAAATCTCCCTTTTCCAGTGATTCCACTCCATTCAAGTGAATCATGGAAAAACGTTACTGTTTCTCCCAATTTATCTCTAGAGGAACAGCGACAAGTTTCTTCTATGTTACAAACATTTCACGATGTCCTTACTGACATTCCTGGACATACCAATGTCATTGAACATGACATTATTTTGACTGACCATAATCCTATTAGGGTCAGACCATATCCTATACCTATACATTTTCAGACACAGGTCGAGAAAGAATTGGATGAGATGATAGAATTAAAAATAGTCGAACCATCCAGTTCAGCATATTCTTCGCCGATGGTTATTGTGCGGAAAAAAGACAATAACATACGTCTTTGCGTTGATTATCGCAAATTGAATCAGGTTACGAAGTTCGATGCCGAACCTATGCCTTTACCAGAAGAGCTACTTACTAGGCTTTCTAAATCTCATTTCTTCACTAAACTTGATTTGTCAAAAGAATATTGGCAAGTCCCATTACGTGAACGAGCCAAACCTCTTACTGCTTTTTCTACACCTAGGAGTTTGTTTCAATGGAATTTCATGCCTTTCGGCCTTATCGTACGCATGATGCGTCAAATCCTATCTCATCGTTCAGATGTCATTGCGTACTTAGACGACATCTGTCTTTTCAGTGATACTTGGGAAGATCACTATTTGGGATTAGGTGAATTACTGTCTACCTTACGCGAGCATAATTTGACAGCGAAACCCTCTAAAGCATGTATTGGTTTTAGCGAAATTTCTTTCCTAGGTCACCGTGTCGGTCATGGTTTCCTAAAGACAGAGGACCATAATACTAGTAAAATACTCAACATCTCTATTCCTAAGACTAAAAAACAAGTGAGAAGTCTATTACGTCTTATACAATTTTATGGACGATTCATTCAGAATCTATCCTCTATCATGGCACCGCTTTCTTCGTTACTAAAGAAAGGGTCCCCTAATGTGGTCCACTGGTCTCAGGAATGCCAATCATCTTTGGATAAGATTAAAAATTTGTTTTCAACTCCGCCTATTTTAGTGTTACCTACTACAGATACGACATTTGTTCTTCGTAGTGACGCTTCATCCACTGGGATTGGAGCGGCACTAATGCAAGAGTACTCTGAAACTCTGCATCCTGTAATGTATATCTTACGAAAACTTAATGCGGCAGAGAGGAATTACTCGGTTTTAGACCGTGAACTTTTGGCGATGGTTTGGTCAATTCTCAAACTGCAAAGATTCCTTCTTGGTGCGCATTTCATAGTGGAAACTGACCAGAAAGCTCTTACGGCTATTCAAAATAAAAAGTTGAAGAGCTCGAGATCAACTCGATACGCCATTGCTCTTCAACCCTTTCATTTCTCGGTACGAGCTATCCGTGGTTCAGAAAATGTGATGGCAGACATTCTGTCTAGATACCCACATGATTCCACCTAACTGTTAAATCTTGGACTTCTTAATGTGTCTAACTTTACAACAGTTCTTTTTCTGTATCAAAATATGTACACATTTGTAATATATGATATAGTGATTGTATAAACACTTAGCGGTTCACTAATGTATATTCACCGCTACTCTTTTTGATGATTTTTCTTTTGTCAATCATGAACTTATGGTACTTAATATGAAATTGTAATTGAAATTATTGTATGCATTGTGTCATTGCCAGTATTGTAGTATGCGTTGGTGACACCTCCCTGGAAATATTTATACTTAGAGAAATACTTTCTCTGAGATGTTGAGATATATTCTCACCGGTCGAGCTATACTTCGGCTTTGCCTTAATGTGGCGTTATTAATCGCCGATATTTCTCATCTGCGCATTATTCGTGCGTCGTGAGCCTATTGTATGTTGCTCTCAGATGGAAAAAAAATGATTTTCATTTTTTTCCCCGGGGGTGGGGGGGGGGGGGGCGGGGGGAGGGGGTGGGTGTGGTAGTCTGTTGCGCACATATTCTTTTGTGTGACGCACAGATTACTGTTGGTAGGCATACAAATGTAAAGTATAACTATTTGTCTGATGAAAAGTATTTATTTCAGAATCAATGATTCTCAGTCTGAGGGACAGAACCCTGATTGGTCGATGTTGTATTCGGTTCTATGGGTTATCTGTTCTTGTGTCTCAATCTGGCGTATGAATACTAGATTTATGTCATTTTTCGTCTGGTATGGCCAGAAACAGATTGGTCTTGCTTAAAATGTTTATGGCCCGAATTTATATTTATTCCTTGACTATTTAAGGTAATTCGGTCTTATATCTTTGTATTTCTATGTCGGACTATTTTTTGAGCTGAACTCTGGGGTGAAAGGCATTTCTGCGCATGCGTCGATTTGGGGTGTCGACAGAGAAGCGGCTGTCATGTCGTCGCTGCTATGGGCTGGTCGATTAGAAAGTCGGAAGATTGATCTCTGTGATTTATTCTAGGAAGGAGATTGTTTCTCTGTATGACTGTAGTATCAGAGATTCTCCTAATGTTGATTATTAACGCCAAGGAATGGCGTGCGTTATTCGCTAGTGTGTGTTTTCCTAAAGCCAGGTAAAACCACAATCTTTTTGCTGAACTTATTTGCTAAGCCTAGATGAGAGACGTATTATCGTACATCTAGGATTGTTGACTACAGATGAAGATGACGTGTTATCTAGCAGCACTAGATTACTCCAGTAACCAGCCTTATTGATAGCAGAAAGTATAGAAGCCCAATGAGGACATTTATGTACGAATTACGAATTAATGCTGCTTCATAATTTTTCATCCTGGGTGAGCAAAGCTCACGGTGGAGAGCCAATTTGGATTCCCGCCATTGTAAGCAGATCATTGTCGGAGAACAGAAAAGGTTTTATTATCTGATGATGGTACAGAGATCTATGTATTATGAAAACCCACTACTGTTGTTTAACATTGTTGCTATAAACATTTGATGAATTTACGGCTTGAGAAACTTAGCCAAGAGAAGGTTCTGACAGTGAACCATTGTTGATGATTATGTATCCACCTTAACTGACGCGATTAGTCAGTTGAAGCATGAGACGATAGACAACCAGAATATTGAGTGCTTGCCTACTATCGTTCCATTATATTTTCATGCCACATAAATGTACACCTGATATTGTCACCCATTTTTCAAGTATACGATGATTATTTGCCAACCGGTTCAAGTGACTGTAATCGTGATGTCGAAGTGTACGTCCGTTATTAAATGTATGAAACGTCATCAGCAGTCTACCCTTTATTGACTTCTGCTTATGATTGAGTGAGTGACTTGTCATCTCCACAGAACTGTACACACATTCGCGTCCTTTACATCTACATTCTCACTCGATGTCAGCACTGTGTCGGAACGAGTTGACCATTCATCTACGTGTCCAGTATGACCTTATGAAAGCAGTAACATCACAACAAAACACCTTATCAATGTGGTGGCGTTTTCAGCGTTATCAAAGAAAGAATACGGCTACTACTCCCTCAGGCATGTTGTACCAGGTGACTAGCTGGCAACCTCATCATATAAAAATAATAGCTACAGAAACCACCTCTGCTAGAATATGTGATTGCTTATGCAGGCTACCTGCTAGGGGACCAGCTGCAGTGGTGGCTCCTGGCTCCATACGGAGCAAAAAGGAAAATGAAGATGCTGATGATGCTCAGTGCAAACATCTGAATACCTCTTCTTTTTTTTACACGTACGCCCGCTATTACTCGAGACGAGAATCTCCGGTTACCTTTACTTTCAAAGACGAACATAGGAAGCATATTACTGTTTTTGTGAAAAAGGCATACTTTGATTACTTTAAAGTAAAACTAGGTGACCAGGACAAGTCTTGGGCTCCTCATATTGTTTGCAAAACATGTGTTGAACACCTGCGACAGTGGACTTGTGGGAAAAGAAAATGTTTAAAATTTAGAATTCCAATGGTTTGGAGAGAAAGAACCACTATGATGACTGTTATTTCTGTGTTGTGAATGTTAAGGGAATTAATGGAAAAAATCACAAAAAGTGGAGATATCCAGATTTAGATTCTGCTCCACACGGAGATGACATACCAATTCCAACTTTCAGTCAGATTTTGGATTCCCTGCTAGAAGACGAGACAGCAGTGGCATGTGGAACGACAAGGGACAGTGATAGTGATTTCGGAGATGATTTTTCAGATGCTCAACGCTTCGACCAGCTTGAACTAAATGATCTAATCCGAGATCTATATCTCTCCAAGGAATCTTCAGAACTTTTGGCTTCAAGATTGAAAGAAAAAAAATTACTGACTGCTGAAACAAAGGTTACATTTTATCGCAGCAGAGAGCAAGGTTTTATTCCATTCTTTTGTAAAGAAAACAACCTTGTGTTTTGTACTAATGTTGGAGGCCTTGTTAACAAAATGGGTGTAAGTTATACACCAGATGAGTGGCGACTTTTCATTCATTCATATTCATTCATAACCCTCCACTCCCAAAGGAGCATAGGCCTTCAACAAACACATGCCAAGTCCTCCTGTCACGTGCCATCATCTCAAGTTCTTTCCATGTTCTCCTCATCATTTTCACCTCTGTTTCCAACTCTCTTCTCCATGTACTTCTTGGTCTTCCTCTGCCTCTCTTGCCCTGGGGGTTCCAGAACAAGGACTGCCTTGTAATGCTATCAACAGGTTTCCTCAGTGTGTGTCCTATCCATCGCCATCGTCTTCTTCTCATCTCTTGTTCCACTGGCACTTGTCCAGTTCTTGTCATCAGTTCCACATTGGTAACCTTGTCATACCATTTTAATCCCTCTATTCTACGCAAGCACCCATTTATGAAAGTCTGTAGCTTTTTGGTTGTTGTCTTTGTTGTTCCCATGTCTCCGAGCCATACAATAGGACTGACTTCACATTTGAGTTGAAGATTCTTATTTTCGTGTTGGATCCTATTTCTCTTGATCTCCATATATTTCCCAATGCAATGAACGCTCCTCTTGCTTTTTGTATTCTTATTTTGATATCGCTGTCTGTCCCTCCAACTTTGTCTATATTACTGCCAAGATATGTGTATGATTCTACATCTTGTATTGGCGTTTCTTCAAGTTCAACCCTGTTTTCATTACCTGCATTTATTCGCATTATTTTTGTCTTTTCCCTGTGTATTTTCAGACCCAATTGCTGTGACCTCTCATCGAGTGTTTTCAATTTGTCCTGCATCTGATTACGGTTATGGGACAGGAGAGCCAAATCATCAGCAAAATCCAGATCATCCAACTGCTTAGTCAGAGTCCACTGGATTCCATTTCTGTTGTGTGTTGTCGATGATCTCATAACCCAATCTATTGCCAGCAAGAAAAGAAATGGAGACAAGAGGCATCCCTGTCGCACTCCTGTTCTTATCCCAAATGGTTCTGTAAGCTGTCCTTCATGAAGAACTCTGCACGTCATGTCTTCATAAGTTTTCTTTATTAAATTAATGATTTTCAGGGGAACTCCATAATGCCTCATCAATTTACAAAGTGATGACTTTTCATTGACAGCTCTAAAAGAAGTTTGAAGGGTGTTCTCTTACACAATGGTAACAAATATGGCTCAATTCCAATTGCTCATTCTACTACAATGAAGGAGGAGTATGCTACAATAAGCACAGTTCTGGAAAAATTGAAGTATTTAGAACATAACTGGATGGTTTGTCTAGATCTTAAAATGATGAACTTCTTGCTTGGCCAGCAAATGGGATTCACCAAATATCCATTCTTTATATGTTTGTGGGATAGCAGGGCAAAAAATATGCATTAGACAAAGAAACAGAGGCCGTTGAGGGATGAATTTAAAGTTGGAGAAAAAAATATTGTCAATAAGCCTCTCATTGATCGAAAAAGAGTTCTACTGCCACCATTACATACAAAGCTTGGCTTGATGAAGCAATTTGTTAAGGCACTGAACAAAGATGGTACCTGTTTTAATTACTTATGCAGAAAGTTTCCAGAATTGAGCATAGACAAACTTAAAGCTGGAATTTTTGATGGACCTCAAATTAGAAAGTTAATAAACGATCCAAATTTTATTGATTCCATGAACAAAACAGAGTCCACAGCCTGGTCATCATTTGTTTTAGTTGTGCAAAACTTTCTGGGTAACTTTAAAGCAGACAATTATTCTGAATTAGTTGGAAACATGCTGTCGAGTTTTTATGAACTTGGATGCAACATGAGCATAAAATTGCACTATCTCCATAACCATTTACATTTATTTCCGGAGAATCTTGGCGACTTTAGTGAGGAGCAAGGTGAAAGATTTCACCAAGATATAAAAACAATGGAAGAGAGATACCAGGGACTTTGGGATGCCCACATGATGGCAGATTCTGTTGGACCCTTAAGCGTGACTGTCCGGGCATATCACATTCCAGGGAGTCCTCGAAAAGATCCTTTTTGCGTGTTGACTAAACAAGTGCTAGTGATAAAGTTTTATTACATTTTTGGTAATATATGCACAGTAATTACATATAATATGAATGCAGACTAAAGTCAAAATGCCACTGATAGCACCTAACTCTAGGATTGTACATAACAATTGCCCTACTATTATGGTCATTCTTAGTTATCTCAAAAACTAGAGCTGATAGAAAAAAATCTGATTACATTTTTGGAACCAGCAACCCAAAATTACTCTAGAACAGCTATAAAATTTAAGGCACCAAAATGTGTGTATACCAGTGTTATTAAATGTGTTATTTGTATATATATACAAATTTATAGTTGATTTAATCCTTTTGAGTGTACTGCACCAGTATGTCTCAGTCACCTTAAATACACTTAAAACAGATCTACTAAATTAAGATTTAACAGAATTAAATCAGCTGGGGGCTTGAGCGAGCAAAATCATACAACATACCTTTTCAAAAAAGTTGTCGTGCAGATAATAAGTTAACTGTGCTAAGACACATTCAGCACTGTTCTTGACCTGAAATATCATGTGAATACTCCCTCGAGATAGAAGCATCATCATCCTTCTATCTGTATCTCTGCCAAGAGTAATCTTGTGCGAAGGCAGATACCTTTAAAGACCCACATTATATACTCTTGGATTTGGCCATTGTTGGACGATCACTGCAGAGCAAAGGGGAAGCAACCCGTGACATTGGTCAAGTCTGGTGGCCGCAACACGCCCCTCGTAGTATCGTGGGTTAATTGTGAAGATGGTCCAGCGTCTGTTAAGACCCGTCTGCTGTAGGTGTCTAGCTTTAACTGAAGGCCGCTTATACCACAGATAGCACCACCAATTGGTACTACCGATTAGTATCATCAAATAAGAGAGAAAGAAATACCCTCCTGAGTATTGGGTTTCCTGGCACGAAAATCAGGTGTCCCCCCTCCCCCCGCCACTTTTTCATTCTATCATCCCTTTTGCCTCAGAACTTTACCTTCTCTGAGCACTAATGTTAATCCCAGTGTGCGGAAAACATCCATTGCATTTACGTTGAACATGTTTACATTTACATATGCAATGGTTGAAAGGGTTAATATAATAAGTATGTACATCATCCACTCCCTGCTCCATATGGAACTTGGGACTACCTCTGCTTTTGGTTCTCTATGATTGTCAAGACCACTAACATTGTGGATTTATGGTAACACCAATACTAATGATAAATAAGGCTCGTCCTTCCAAAGGTATGACCACAACATGTAATGGCTGACACAGCAAGATAACACCTTTCACAGGTACTTCCCTTTAATATGCTCGTACACACACAAATAAAGGCCTCACACGGCCATGAACAACGTATGAATTACAATACGAAAATACCAATGTAACTTGCCTCACTACCAGCTCAATATATCAACATAATACATTCTAGTATGCCCTACCGAATGAACCTTATCGCTGACTATCGCTCACTAGCGAAACACTGTGCCAATGGTACTCTCAACACATAGACACTTTACAACTCTGCTATCTATGGAACATGTCCACTAGATCATATCCACATCTAGAATTATAACACATAATCCACTCAGCATGAAATATGGCAAGTACTATAATAATCCCAACATGGCAAACAATTCACCACACGAATGCTGGCGAGAGAAAATATCTGCGACCTTCCTCGACCGCTGACTAGGAGGGAACTCCCTTTTGCGCCAAAACTTGTTCCTGCTTCCTGTCCGATCACCTGATCTGGACAAACCGCTTCTCTCAGGGTTGCCAACCACTCAAGGTGGCCAATCTGAAATTTCGGCGAAATAGTGCCGTGACATCCACCCCCTTTAAGAAAGAAAACGTAGTTTTCTTCCCCCGGAGGAGCTTCGCCCGACCCCGTTCGGAGTTGGGACGAACCAATGCCATCACAGCATCTCCTCGTCTGAACCGAGAGGAAGCCACCGTTCTAACATGCCCAAAGTCAATACAGCATTTATCAAGCTACCACAACACCAACATACGTAAGAAGCTATCCCAGGTTCTGGTAGTCGTGAAAAATAACAACGACTGTCCACACCTGGTCTATCCAAACACAATATATAGTACATTCATAGTTATTCTTATCTAGCCATCCCCAACCGTAAATAATCTCATACCCTAGACAATCATTTGTAACATAGTTCAACTATACATTAAATACACTTCTATAGCAAATTGCCTTTATGGCACCATGATCCATAAATTACAAAGTATGACATATTAGAGTAACAACATGATCTTTAAAGATTATAAACCATCTCTACTGTGGTTGTACTCCATTGCTACCCACTATCGCAAGTAACTACTTCCTCACTTCTCCTCACTACATTACAAAGCTGTATAGAACAACTTATATTCATGACAATAGTACTGGTTGCGTGGGTCAGACTCTAGAGTTCGGTTCGCGTTAACCGAAGCACCCTACTGCACGCGAACCCGATACCTATCCCTTACTATTGCTGGACTATCAGCAGGTGGTTATGAAGCAACAACATATGCTTCCACCTGACTGCATCCCGCGCACCCCACCTCTATTCTCGAAAGTCACTCGTGCAACTTTGGTATTGTCTCGCAATGACAATACCTCCACGAACTTTACTGGCGCGACTTTATTGAACACCCGTCTGAGTGTGCGACAACTAGCACTCAGGGGAACGTTGCGCACCCACACGGTGCGATCGCCAGCTATCGGACTCTCGGATGAGCCGCTACTGTTCTTATTCATGTGCCTTGGCACTTGCCGCTACCCCCGTCTCACCTGAACTTTCCTGTCAGGTGGTAATATCTCCACCACCTAGTCATCCGCCTCCTGACTTTGGTGTTGCTGAGCCTCTGCTCCAACCACACCCATGGCATTATGCACTCCCCGTACATTGCCGACGATCAAATCGGCAATTGGGTCCTCGAAGACAAACGCGTTCACTTTACCCGACAAGAACGGGGTGTCCACATTAATACCCGCCTGGGGATAAGACTCAACTTTGCCCCCAAACGTGGTGCACTTTACAGTTTTGCCTGTGAGGCAGGATTCGTCGAAACACGACCGACGCACCCCGACAGTTGTACATCCAGTGTCCCTCAACACCAGAACTGGTCTATTCTCTACCTTGCCTTTGTGGAGAGCCACCTTGCCAGTCTCATGGACTGCCGACAGACATGGTACCGCATGCCCGCAGTGTAGCATTAACCTCTCGTTCACATGGAACAGAGGGCGACACCCCGCACAGTCCTCGCTTTTGACTGTATCCAAGACAACCGCGGAATTCGCGTGTTCAATCGGGGTCGGACACCTGTCAGCGCAATGGTTATTGCCACCACAATTGGAACACAGGCGCTCATTTTTCATCTCATCGCGTGTACTCCTGCTGAAGCTTTTCGATGACGAAGACCGCGCATCGGAGTCGGAAGATCGACTCTCCGAGGAACCACTCCTCTGCTTGTGATGTTTTGTTTTGTACCAAAACCGATCTTCGTCCCGCGACTCCTCGAAGCGTACCCGCTTTCGCGTTTGGCGCTCTCCTCCGTCGCTATTACTTATTACTTGTCAGTTCTGCCAATTCGAGCGGCCATTCCGATGGGAATGGAAATTCCCATAATTTCCTCCTCTTGCCTGATAGGGCCTAGAGGAACTCTTGTGCTTCTGCTCTTGGCACCTGTCTGCCTCGCCGGACCGATTTCGCCATGGATGGCGCTGAACTTTGCCAACACCGGCTACCAAGCCGTCTGACAGACCTGACTTCTGAATGGGTTTGCCCAGATGGGCAAGGACATAATGATGCCCCAATTGGGCCATAGACTCAATGTCTTTTGGTTGGCGCTCTTGGAAAAACGCCACCAACTCTGTTGAGCACGACGACAATACTTTGTCTCGTAACATCAAGTTTAACAAGCCATCATAGTCCTTAATTATCCCCTCCATCTCGATCCATCTATTCAGCAGAAGTTTGATCTTTGAGATAAAGCTCTCGAAGTCTTGGTCTGCGCTTGGCATCGCGTTTCTAAAACGCGTCCGGTACCCGTCAGCAGTCAGACGGAACTTCCGGAGCAACCTTTCTTTTACTTTGTCGTAATCGGCCCTTTCTTCTAGCGGGAGGCTGTAGAAAGTCTCCTTCGCGGGCCCCACTAGCAACTTGTATAACAGAGATGGTCATTGATCTCTGTCGGCCTTCCAGGCCACGCATTTGGCCGCGAACCTCTCAAGGAAAAAATCCAAACTGTCGATTTTATCATTGAAATTCGGCAGACGCAGCCTAAAGGGACGATGGGACCCCCAGGAGTCGAATTCTGACCACTCGCACTCACTTCTAATTTCTTCAATTGTATCTCCTTATCAATCCTCATTATCTCCTTCTCTAAAATTCCAATTCTCTGTCTTCTCTCATCTTCTTTTCTTCAAATTCTCTGTCTTCTTTCATCTTCTTTTCTTCAAATTCTCTGTCTTATTTCATCTTCTTTTCTTGTAACTCAAACTCTCTCTCCTCTTTCATCTTCTTTTCTTGTAACTCACGCTCCATCTTCTTTTCTTGTACCTCGAATTCTCTTCTTTTTAGCTCTAGCTGTTCAGCTCGAGCATCTCTTAAGGCATTCTGGTTTCCAACTGAATAAAATTTTGCTTCAGCAAAATCCATCAGTTCTTTCTGGGTGTACCCACATTCTTTACCTATCTGAATGAAACCCTGTAGGTCTATGATGTACACTCAGAATACTCCCTATTATCATCTGCTATAGACTCTTACTATGCAACTACTCAACCGTATGTACTGTAAACACTTCACTTATGTCAATAGATAGCTCTCTTACAAAGTATGCAGTAATGATAGTAAATATTGATATCACTTCTGAAATCTACACATATATATGCATGTTAGTATATACCACCTCACCCCTCACTGTCCATATCACCTCTTCTTGTACAACTCTTACTTTGCCACTTGGCTACTGTCTCCTTACTCTGTAGATTTTGTCCTTCCGACCACTTAGTCTCTGTGATACCCTAAAAGACCCTTACGATAGTCGACAGTTGTATAGCGTCAGCTGATGAAACTTCTTGGTGCTATGACACCACTATACCACATTGACAATAAATCAGCTTGTTACTTCGTAGTCTGTTACTGGCACCCACACTGATGCTGTACTCTGACAGTATGTCAATTCTTAATACTCTATCTTACATACATGTTTACATTGGCAAAATGAGCACTACACAGATGAAAAGACACACACCACACTACGAAAAAATCCCAGTCACGAGGAATAAGATAATAGACAAAGTTGAACAGAGGTAGATTAGTATATACAATGCGTGACTGCACACGAACGAAAACAAGGGATACCCGTAAACGTATTAACAAGATAGCAAGATGGAACGAGAGAACACACCACTTAAACACAACAGAAGAATTACTGAATGTGTAAGACAATGTAAATACAAACTACACCGTTACACCTAACAAAAACAGGGCTTGGAATGTTATGTAGGGCAGTCGCAGGAAAACCGTCTGCCTTACTCCACCATGAAACATACACAGCCACCCCCTAGAAAGAAGTCAGTCTAATTCAATCTTTTCCTACAAGTAGGAACAGAATGAATTAATCTCGCCACCCGTCCACCCTTAAACACACGAATATAATATTAAACACAGTAGACTAAACAACAACTACACTTAACAATGAAGTGCTGCGAGCTATCACTTTCTCTAGCCACCAACTTAATCTTAAAAATCAAAATAAACTAATTATTATATACGCAAAATATAACTATAACTTCTCCCCGAATTATTATGTACCAAGAAGACGGGAATCAGAATGACAGACCCCCGTAGATAATTAACCCTGTAAAATACACCCCAAATTCCCACAAAGAAGGCGAGGGAAAAGAAAATAACAAAAGGAAAGATGGATAGACAGAAATGATTAGTCTAGAGGAAAACAATAAAAATATAAATATACCAAATTATACAAAGATTTACAAACACAAACTTAACTGATGTTCCAGCGACGCTTGTCCAAGTAGGTTTCCAGCACCGATGATGAAGATGAATACCGAACAAACGTAACTCACACTTGAAACGTCCAAACGAAAAATAAAGTTCCAGAAAACCAGACTTCTACGTAAGTCTGTGTGCCAGCAAATACAAATCTGTTCGTTGGCACCATGATCTGCAAGTGTCCACACAAAGTTCACTACACAGTTCTACTCTTGAGAAAAGCACCAGTCTACAGCACCATAAATTCCAAGGTCCCGACAGAGGCTTTGATATTCACCCACTGGCCGGGCACATCAGTACAGTACGGTCACGTCAGAGGCGTTGATATTCACCCACTGGACGGGCACATCAGTGAAGTCAGGTCAAGTCAGAGGCGTTGATATTCACCCACTGGACGGGCACATCAGTGAAGTCAGGTCATGACACCCAAGATGTCCAAACAAGAGGAGTTACACGTATCCTGAGATACCACTACCCCTATTGAACTACTTACAATCTACCAATTCCTACCATCCACTTCCTTCACACTATACCAAACTTGACCATCTATCTCCAATCTGGCACCCATTAGCCACCTGGGACAATCTTTACCAGACACTACTGACACCTTAAACTCCGCTGCTCCACCTAGATCAATACCACTCCACCACAAAGTCTACCTTGCAATATCTCGAACTGACCCGCCTGACGCAAGCTGCAACTTAATTCTATCACTTTGACACTTAATTGTCTCTCTAGCAACAAAAAATATAACCTGCAACACACTGTCAACCACACTACTGTCAAATATTCTCTGAACTAGAAAGTAACAATTCATACCGTGACGCTATGACCTGTTTCCAATCCAGGTCACCCCCTGTAGCAAGGTCACACTTGACCGACCACAGTTCACTACTACGGACTGGCAAACACACTGTCGTGAAACTAGAACACCAAAATAGCTCACAAGATAACGCTGTAAACCCGAAGCCTTCTACCGCTCAGTGTGTATACGAACTACTAGTCTTCTCATGAAGATCTAGGCCCCATGGCCTTTTAAAGACTAGACCAGAGCTCCCCAGTTGTCAAGACCACTAATATTGTGGATTTATGGTAACACCAATACTAATGATAAATAAGGCTCGTAATCCAAAAGGTACGACCACAACATGTAATGGCTGATACAGCAAGATAACACCTTTCACATGTACTGCCCTTTAATATGGTATACACACACACAAATAAAGGCCTCACACGGCCATGAACAACGTATAAATTACAATACGAAAATACCAATGTACCTTGCCTCACTACCAGCTCAATCTATCAACATAATACATTCTAGTATGCCCTACCGAATGAACCTTATCGCTGACTATCGCTCACTAGCGAAACACTGTGCCAATGGTACTCTCAACACATAGACACTTTACAACTCTGCTATCTATGGAACATGTCCACTAGATCATATCCACATCTAGAATTGTAACATAATCCACTCAGCATGAAATATGGCAAGTACTATAATAATCCCAACATGGCAAACAATTCACCACACGAATGCTGGCGAGAGAAAATATCTGCGACCTTCCTCGGCCGCTGACTAGGAGGGAACTCCCTTTTGCGCCAAAACTTGTTCCTGCTTCCTGTCCGGTCACCTGATCTGGACAAACCGCTTCTCTCAGGGTTGCCAACCACTCAAGGTGGCCAATCTGAAATTTCGGCGAAATAGCGCCGTGACAATGAGAAACGCGCATAAAGCAGCCACCAGCTCTTGCAGTGGTGGTTCATGAAACCATCATTCTATATGCTGAGGTTGCCAGCCTCGTATGACTTGAACATCCACTAGCAATTTTCACATGTTAATAATTGCAAAATATAGAATTAGAAAATGTACAACTAACTCCAAATCTCTTTAGGAATACCGACTCTTGGCTCAGAGAAATAGTTTCGGCAACTTGATTAAGATGCCTCTTATACGTGGTCTGGGGTGTTACTTTACAGTAGACTTCCACTATGTCTTACTGTTCAGGTTCCTATTATTTCTGACTTTTCGTAGTAGTAAATATAGAGTTGTTGTGTAAATCCACAAGATACTCAAACACACTGGCCGATCCTTTAAAATTGAATCCTGATCCTATTCTTTATTTTCCCCTGTCTGGCTGTCTTCTTGACTTGTTGAATTTCATAGTGCCGTAAACTCAAAAGGCGCTACATTATATGGCAACATTCGGCACGCATCCAGATTGTTACCATATGTACACGGCTCCAATCAGAAATGTTGTATTTTCAAATCTCAAATGCCAAGCCAATAGTATTCAATTTGCGTATATTTTGATGAGGTATATTCCCCATACCTCTTACGAAAAATTATTGGTCAGACAGAATTATTATCAATGATACGATATCGACTGTGGGTATCCCAAGGTTGTTTACTTCTTAATCGGGCGCGCTCGTGCGCTGACTGGTAGGAAATGCGTTACAACACTTCATTCCACAGATTCAGGTGTCAATATGGGTTCAAACGAAAGTGATTGATTACCCTAACTGTGGCACTGATAAAATGACTGCTGAACATCTGCTTCAAAGTTGCCTCTTATATGTGGTACAGAGAAAGTGCATATGGCCGACGCCAGCTCCTTTCGTGGAAAAGCTTTACGGGGATTCAAATAGCCTCAAACTGATTACTGCTTTCTTTGAGAACATTCAAGTGGACGTCTGAGAGTGTACGAAGAAGAAGAAGATTACCCTAATCAGCAAAAGATGGTCGCTGAAGTCCTGACATGACAAAAATTGAGGGAAGGGACTGTAATCAGTAATTGAGTACAGAAATGAGACGTGGAGCAATAATATCAGCGATAAAAAAGAATGTTGGGAAAAGAGAACGGACAATTCTGTCATATGGTATATGAACAATCACCATTTATATCCTTCTTCATTTACCATTGGAGAATAAGCAGCTGTCGGTTTGCCAGGAGTGCGAGGATGTCGATTCTGAAAAGCGATACAAGTAATAACAACAACTAAACAATACGCGTTGGAAAAGATTATGTACTAGAGGCAGTTTTAAATTCTAAGGGGTTACACAGTAGCCAGTTTAATCCATAAAGTTAAATGGGCACCAGCACACTTGGTAGTTCAGCGTAGCTTTCATTCACGTTTGTTGACTGAATAAGTTTACATACAAAGAGGAGTCATATCACACATTGTTGGCATTACAAATGTCTCAGGCCACTAGTAGATTTCAAGAGTTTTGCTTCTCAGTGTCTCATTTTTGTTTTGTTTCCAATTTCAGTGGCTTGTTTACCGTGAGGATCGGAGAATTGGTCGATGCCGCCACCACCGTATCAACCCAGCCCAGATTAAAGTCAAATAATTTTTCTTACATCAACTGTCTAACAGAGTGTCAACAAAGAGATGGACAGATCGAATATGGTGATACCAGACAAAACAAGTGGGCATGAACCTTGTGGTCCAGCACAGACTGGTAAGTTATGTAAAGCTTATGAATACGTTCCAAAGTAATATAATAATGTATAATCACTTATAAGGCACATAGGCCTGATGGAAAATGTGTAAATAATTAGTATGTTAGTTTCGTGGCTTTATAGGTGGTCGAAATTAGCTTGAAACCTCTGAGGTAATTTTCATAGACATTCAGGCTACTCATGCCACGCCACATAGATTGTGTCATAGTGGATGAGATGTTGTGGAGACGCACAGAAAGTGTGAACACACCAGAAGTTAGCGTGGAGAGTATGCCGCTAATGCGTTAGTCAATTGAAGAGTCTACATGGCTGACTGGAGCTCTCCAGGTAAGAGTTCAAATATTTGTCCACAGACCTGTCCAATAAATTCTTCACTGCAAACAGTGATCTGGTTGTGAACCAGAGAGTGAGAGAGAGAGAGAGAGAGAGAGAGAAAGAGAGAGATAGAGAGAGAGAGAGAAGAACAGAAAGAAAAGAAAGAAGTCACACATTTGAAGAAGTGCATAACCTAAGAAGGGAACTTTACAAGAGTGCACAAATTACAGAGGAGTAATGTTACTGTCAGTACCTGGAGAAATATTAAACAGGATCATCCTGGAAAGAATAAAAGATTCTATTGATATACAACTAAGAAATGAACAAGCAGGTCTTAGGCAAAACAGATGCTGTACAGACTGGTCTGATAGCCACATTAAGAATAATAGTGGAACATTGGATTTCTAGACTATGAAAAGGAATATGATAGTAAAGACAGAGAATCACTGTGGAAACTGGTGAGGTAGTATGGAGTCCGACAGAAGATCATTAATTTAAGAAAAGAAACTTACAAAGATATGAGAGTTCTTCATAAAGGACAATGTGGCGGGTTCTTTTGGTTTCATCGATTAGTCCAGAGGTTTTCAAACTGTGCGTCGCGGCTCCCAGGGGCGTCGCGGCCCTCGGCTAAGGGCGTCGCGGTGGCTTGGGAAAAATGTTGGGCTCGATATTATGAGCCAAGGTCCATCAATAAATATAGATCTTCGTAGAATGACATGTTTGCGCCGAAGGTATTATTACAAGTACCAATACGCGTCATTAGGTACTAGAAGTTATTGACAAATGCACCATAAAACTCCAGAGCAGGTCTATGTTACGAACAGCTGATCACTAATAAAAATATGCACATTCAGAAGTCATTAATATCTTTTTGGGTACAATTGCTTATATATAATATATAGTATAGAGAGGAGCCGCGGTGATTTATGCACAGGTCAAGGGAGCCGCGGACCAAAAAAGTTTGAAAACCTCTGGATTAGTCTGTTGTGTGCTTCTAGGAGTGTTGTTATGATTTTAGAACAATGTTCAAATGCGGCCAAGTGGCAACTTGTGAATAAGTTGACAGAACTTCTAGTGCACAGAAACAGCACATATTTATTTTATACTTTCCATTTTTTGAGGATCCATATTTATAACATAATGTAATCCATATTAATAATCAGTCCATAGGGCCAACTTCACGGCCATTATTTATGTGTGTCCGTTAACACTTCGAAGTTTAAACATCAAAGCAACTGGTGCTTTCATATAGTGAGCTTACTCCGGACACTTGCGACATTTCCCGAAACACATATAAGACACAGCCATCATGGCCTGTAATAAACACAGAAAATGAATGCCGTTGTTTCTGCACGCGCACTCACGTCATAATTTAATACGCGTCGTACTGCGATTAGCAACCTTCTTTTGAGCACCAAAAAGTTCCAATATAATGGACGCACTGTGGTGTGCAAAAAGAGGTGTGACAGACAACTTACAGAACTGTTCGGAGTAAACTTGAGTGCGACAGGGATGCCTATTGTCACTTTTTCTGTTCCTATTGGTTATAGATTGGGTTATGAAAACATCGACCTCAACCAACATAAATGGAGTCCAGTGGACTCTGACTAAACAGCTTGACGATCTAGATTTTGCTGATGTTCTGGCACATCTGTCCCATAAATGTTATCAGATGCCAGACAAAATTAAAATACATGATGACAGATCACAGTAAGTGGGTCTGAAAATACACAGGGAGAAAACTAAGATAATGAGAATAAATGCAGGAAACGATAACAAGATTTAACTGGAAGAAACACCATTACAAAATGTAGAATCATATATATATATTTTAACCAGCGGCACTTGGGCACTTGGGCTTTCAGCCCTTCGGCCCAATGACATGTCATTGCGAGGCTGGGGAACCTGAGGACTTTCCTTCCAACCCGGTCAGGAGCTTCGCTCCTTCCCATCCACAGAGGGTTTATCACCAGGAGCCGTTCAGGCTATTCAGTCAAATTTCCGGCCGTAAACATTTCTTCAAACGCTGACGCCCGGGTTTGAACCATGAACACCTGGTCGCCAGTACAACGCCGAAGCCATTACACCAGCGCGGCTCCCATATATATATATATATATATATATATATATATATATATATATATATATATATATATATATATATATATATATATATATATATATATATATATAATATATATATACAGGGTGTTTCAAAAAGAATATCGGTATGGTATTTTGAAGGTGTATAGTATTGGTAATTGCAAACTTACAAATGTTTGGTTTGCACCAAACGATAGGTAAACTTTCCGAGTTTGGACAGTTACCCGATAAAAAAAAATGTTTTTCATTTCAGCCGCTAGACGGCGCAAGGAATGTGTGATGAAGTACATTGATACAGCGATAAAATCATTAATTATATGTAATAAAGTCATAATAATATGTATAGAATTAGTAAAGTTGTACCTCGTCTTCGTCCCTGCGCCAGAAAACGCATTGATTTAGGTAGGATAGAACGTAGTCTAAAACCTTATTGCAGCGCTAGTAGTATTGGACTTTATAACGCGCCCGTCAAGGGTTAACGATAAAAATTAAAAAAAAATACTAGCGTAGTTATTCCAGGAAAGATAGAAAGAATAAAACACACGAACGCATAAGATTGAGAGAGCGGACATATGCTGCCGGCTTGTCATGTGTTAGAAGTTTGAATTAGCTACTCAGGCCGACAGTGCGAGACGATGCCGTTAGCTTGTGTCGAAAACGATGTCGCGAGCTTTAAAATTTAAAAATAAACCGCCAAGTCCAATACATTTTCTAACAAAAGGCACACTGTAGAATTATATACACACACGCATAATTACTTCCTGCCGGGAAAAAGGAAGATCTGCGATGATTTTTATAACATTCAAGTAGTTGAGACTTAGAAAACAACGAACACCAAAATGGAAAATATATTGAATTCTTTATTAATAGGTTTAAGATAATAAAAGTTAGCTAGTCTTAGAGCTGGTCTTGTCCTGATGGGTAATATGCTTTCGAATAAAAAATCCGACAGATAGAAATAAAGTTATGGACAAAAGACTGTATTTGTTCGTACAGACAGACCAACACATGCTCGTTTGGACTTGCACTAACGGTAACATTTTTTGACGCGTCCTTGAAAAAGGCAAGAAAGGGTACATGTAGAAAGGGGTAGACAAGGGGAGAAAAAAATTATGGGATGGCTCAAACTGAATATGTTTTTGGTAGTGTTAGGCCAAAACCAAGTTTATTTTTGGTGTATGCCAAGTTCGGACGGATAGACCGACAGAAGTACATTAACATTGGACCGAAATTGGACCTTAGATTTAAAAATTTGAATGGAAAATCTTAGTAGTAGATCCCATTGGTCAAAACATTTCATATTATTGAGTACATTCAAAGGCTTGACGCCATTTGTAGAAGATAGTCCCTAGAGCAGGACGTTGTGTATTTCTGTGAAAAAGTGATTAGCCTTATTAAGCAAATATATATTAAAGTAATAGGCATCACAGTTCAGCCAGCAGTATTTTTGGAGTCTGCTATTCAACGTACCTGTGTGTTTTCATTGAATTTCTGGTAAGACCGACATTATTCATATATATTTTGTTTAAAAATGTGAGTGAGAGATGCTGCCATCACGACTCTAAGAAATTAGGTTTCAAGCTGATTTAGGCAGGGCCTGAAGTATAATTAGGATATAACACATTGCCAGTTTTGTAAATGCACATGTTTTGTGAAATAAAAAGGTTTTCTTAGGTGACCAGAGGGACACAGCTCACCTATCCTATTGTATGGCAGAAAAGAAAGAGTAATAATATTATTGCAGATGCAGTACCGCCTTTGTAGGAGAGACATGTGAACAACACTGGTACACTGTGGAATGGATGTGCTGGATTGGTCCATTAAATATGACCCAGCTCTTTATTTCTTATGTATTCTCTTATATATATATATATATATATATATATATATATATATATATATATATATATATATATATATATATATATATATATATATATATATATATATATATATATATATATATATATATATATGTATATATATATAAAACACAGTTTAAGCACGATATCAACAAGGAGACATTATTTCATTGTTACACGGTTTTTATCTGGCACTAGTCCGGTGCCAGATGTCTATGAGAAGCAGTGAGAAGTCGTTTCATGCACAGTAGCGACAGGGACCTGCAGAGTCCACCCTGTTACTTTTGGCCATTATCATAGCGAAATAGTGTGACATCAAGTTTACAGACTGTTCAAGTGTGCCCAGATAAGTAAAATATCTGGCACCCTAACTCTACATCAGCTTTAAGACCAGCACACCCCTGTATAACAAGAATAAACTATTTCGCCAGAGAACTTAACAGTGACATTGTATATTAAAGAGACTGGGAGTGATTATAGAATCCCAAACCGCCATCCAGTGTTAGAAACCAGTAATAGACAAATTTTAGTAACACTATTAGTATAGTTAAACAGTATTTGTGTGGACAATTGTCCCTTTGGGTCTAAAATTTACATTTTATATATATCTTGAATTCTTTTCATTTTAAAGTCCTGACCAGAAGAATACTAGGTTCAGGACTAAATAAATCATACAGAAAATTATTAATTGTACAAATTTATCCAAGGTGGAATTGTTACGATATATGATATTAACGCCGTCTGCTAAAGGTTATCAGACGTGCAATTGTAAAGGTTAAGGCATTTAATATATTGCGATAGATGTTTCAATTATTGAACGCTCCATACACGATCGATTATGACGTGTATAGCGTTGTTTGGGTCACAGTCGGTAACTAAGAAACGCTACCCTTTGTTACTTGACCGCCAAGCTGAATAGCTGCGTTTTTCTAACCTTCCAATTCAATGGCATGATATAGCCATATATATGCATTTTTTGATGACCAGGGTCAGTCCTAGAACTCTATATGAGAGGAAAATTAATGGAGGTTAGTAATTAACTAGAATCCTCAGAAGGATGAGAATAATCGTCAAATTCATATGAAATATTCAGACTCGCAGTCTCACTGTCGGCAGGTAGCCATGTCTAGCAGCTCGTGCATATAGCTGTGATGTTCTGACGACAATACTGCATTGTATCCTTAAACGGACATTGACACATAACCAGCAGTCTACGTTATTGATTAATTTATGCATGACTTATATGGACTTATGCTCTACTCCTATTTGAAATGATCATCCTGTGTGTAAAACTGTGAATTAAATGTATGGACTCAATGAAATGACTTATCAAATCAATCGTATTCCAAGGTTCAAGTATTGTTCGGAATCTTCCACCCCCGCATTCGCTTAATCTTCCATCGAAGGCACGATGCACTATCACTGAATGAAAAAACTAACATATCAAAGAAAAAACAATGGCCAGAAATTTATAATTGTTTTATTCATATCACATGGAACATTGTTCAGAGCAAACCACCTTGCAACAGTGGTTTGCTCTGAACAATGTTCCATGTGATATGAATAAAACAATTATAAATTTCTGGCCATTGTTTTTTCTTTGATATGTTAGTTTTTTCATTCAGTGATAGTGCATCGTGCCTTCGATGGAAGATTAAGCGAATGCGGGGGTGGAAGATTCCGAACAATACTTGAACCTTGGAATACGATTGATTTGATAAGTCATTTCATTGAGTCCATACATTTAATTCACAGTTGTACACACAGGATGATCATTTCAAATAGGAGTAGAGCATAAGTCCATATAAGTCATGCATAAATTAATCAATAACGTAGACTGCTGGTTATGTGTCAATGTCCGTTTAAGGATACAATGCAGTATTGTCGTCAGAACATCACAGCTATATGCACGAGCAGCTAGACATGGCTACCTGCCGACAGTGAGACTGCGAGTCTGAATATTTCATATGAATTTGACGATTATTCTCATCCTTCTGAGGATTCTAGTTAATTACTAACCTCCATAAATTTTCCTCTCATATAGAGTTCTAGGACTGACCCTGGTCCATCAAAAAATGCATATATATGGCTATATCATGCCATTGAATTGGAAGGTTAGAAAAACGCAGCTATTCAGCTTGGCGGTCAAGTAACAAAGGGTAGCGTTTCTTAGTTACCGACTGTGACCCAAACAACGCTATACACGTCATAATCGATCGTGTATGGAGCGTTCAATAATTGAAACATCTATCGCAATATATTAAATGCCTTAACCTTTACAATTGCACGTCTGATAACCTTTAGCAGACGGCGTTAATATCATATACCGTAACAGTTATTTCCTTTAATCATAGACTTTAATACTTGTTTGTATAGATGTGTATTATTGTTAAAATACCATCACACCACACTTGCATATCCCTAGACATTAGACGTAGCTATCATTCATACTAGTCAAGAATAAGTCTGCTTGAGGCCATAAGGTGGTAGCAGCAAGGTACCCTGATAACTCAACCCTAATTTTGTTAGCATCAGGGACCTTCACAGCTGGCCTCATTCAGTACAATAAGGAAACATATCAACAACATTTCATAACATCAAAATCCACCACAGAATGAAAATGGAAAGAATAACAAGGGATCAGTTGGAGTGAGTGTGGAGAGAATTGGACTACCGCTTAGATGTGTGCCGTGTAACACGAGGGGCACACATTGAGGGATTGTAATGTAAGAGACTAAACTTTGACAAGTTTACTTTCTTTTGGTGCAAAGTGTATATTTTTAAGTGTTCAATGACCAAAGTTATATGCATCTAAAATGCCGATATTCTTTTTGAAACACCATGTGTGTGTGTGTGTGTGTATATATATATATATATATATATATATATATATATATATATATATATATATATATATATATATATATATATATATATATATATATATATATATATATATATATATATATATATATATATATATACATACATACATACATATATATACCTTGGCAGCAATATAGACACAGAGGGACAGAGAATTATATCAAAATAAATTTACAAAAGGCTACAGGAGCTTTCATTTAATTTGGGAAATATATGGAGATCAAAAGAAATCTGAATTTTCAATTCAAACGTCAAGTCAGTCTATGGCTCCGAAACATGAGCAACATAAACAACAGCCAATGACGCTACAGACTTTCATAATTGAATGTTTGTGTAGAATAGATGGATTGAAGTAGTACGACTAAGATCATTCATGTGGAACTGATGATAAGAAATAAACAAAGGTCAGTGAAGCAAGAGATGAGAAGAAGACGCTGGAGATGAGTAGGACACACACTGAGAACACCTGTAACACTATCAGACAGTCCTTGTTCTGGAATCACCAGGGTAAGAGAGAGAGAGAGAGAGAGAGAGAGAGAGAGAGAGAGAGAGAGAGAGAGAGAGAGAGAGAGAGAGAGAGAGAGAGAGAGAGAGGAAGACCAAAGAACACATGGAAAAGAGAACTGAAGACAGACTTGAAGGGGATGAAGAAGGCGTGGAAAGAACTTGAGCCGATGGCACGGGACGGGAAGACTTGGCATAAATTTGTTGAAGTCTATGTTCCTTGGGGAGTTGAAAGTTGACAGAAGAAGGAGAACATAACCAATACTCCCACCTTAAAGAAAATCAGACGTGAAATTTAGGAATGACTACAGCTAGACCCAACAATATGAGAAAGATACTAACATCAGAACAAATAACTCAGAAATTAACTACGCTCTGCACTTCTGGCCGAGGCTTATGATGACTTGCTGTACCTGACTTACTCCACTCTTCCCCTTTGAATATATTTTCAACTGTGATCACCTGCCCAATCGTAGTCTCTCCCTGTGCCATCTATGACATCCTCCTCTTTATTCTTGCGTCCTTTATGTCAGTTATGGTCCCATGCAGGGGATGTCTTCTGTCTGTGGTTATCCGCGTGTAGGCTTTTGCCTGGGCCATTGCTTATCTGGATCTAATCGACAGTAGTCTCTGCCCCCTTGTGCACAACTGTCATTGTTTTAAGGGTTGCCAGACCTTGCTTGCACTTCTGCATGATTTGCTCAACACGGTACTTGCACGATACCCCGCGATCGGACGTTACTCCAAGATATTGCTTGTCTTGCCTTTCAATTGTGTGCCCATTGAAAGTAATGTCCGGAAGATCTGCTGTCACTATGGAGTTGTTCAAGGAGCACCACATCACACATACCTTGTTGGGATTGACCATTCAGCCGGTTTCCTCGCACCACTTAGAAACCGCCTGTAGTGTCTCATGTGTACTTGTGACCATATCTTGTCTGTCTGAGCCAGACCTATAAATGAGTATGTCACCTGCGAAAGTTAATGTTCGTCCTGGCCTTGTTGGTTGAATGGTGGCTAATTATTGCTGTGTAGATATTAAACAGCATTGGTGATAATGGAGAACTCTGGGGTAGTCCCTGGCAAATGTGCTTTGGTTCTGATGTCCATGTTCCCAAGCGAAATGCAACTGTTCTATCAGCTAAGGCAGCTACTGTCCATCTTGTAAGCCAAGGGTTTACATCACTTGCCAATACACAGTTCATTAAGGCTGCAAAGTTCACACTGTTATAAGTATCCTGTAGGTCCATTGCCACATCCACCGTTTCCTGTTTACCAGATAATATCTCATTTACATCGTACGCAAATGTTCCACCGCTGCCTCATATTACTTTCATTGATAAGCCCAGGATATCAGGGAGGATGTGTGTATTTTCAAGGTGGTTCGTTGCTTGTCTCGCTACTATCGTCGGAACGGAACCCTGTCGAAAGTCGAGAATATTCTGCATTAGGTGCATCTTGTTGAAAAGATTTATAAAGGTCGTGTCAGCAATAAAGAGGGTTGCAAAGAAGAAATGAATGACATATTAAATTTTATGACTGATAGGTGCAGGAAAACAAGATGAATCAGGACAAAGAAGAATATGAAACACAAAATCTCGAAATTGTACACAAACAGAAGGCAGCAAAAGAAGACTGGCTTGACAAGAGACGCAGACAGCTCGAAGGGCTGAACATAAAAGACACACAATCTATGCCGCAGAAAATAAATAAGTACACAGACAGAAAAAGACAAGCAGTCATTAGTTCTCTGAAAAAAAAAATAGAGAGATGGACAGAGGACATAAAGGAGTTGTATAAGGATGACAGATCGGAATTAAATATTAAAAAAAACTATGATGGCAGACGTTAAGGAAATAATGCGCCTTATGACGAATATATTGCAGTCGATAAGATCCAGTTATGCGATGGCCCAGGCAAGAACTTATGTACGTGTTCCCACAGACAAAAGATACTCACTGCATTAGAGCATAGCTGACATTAAGGAAGCGAGAATAAGGAGAAGGGTATTATGTATGGTACGTGCTGAGGTTTCGATTGGGCAGGTGACCACAGTTTGAACAAAACATCAAGGGGAAAAGAGTGGATTAAGTTGAATGAGAACTGGACAAACTACCAGCATGTAATTGTAAGCCTTGGCAGAGAGTGCAGAGCGCGGGGTCATGGAAAAGCAGAGCTGGAAATTAATCCTCTGATAAATGATCCTGCCGGGGATGATAATACCATTGTGTACACTAAAGGTTCTGTACTCTGTGGTGACAAATGTGGATGAGGCTTCTCTGCTAGAGTAAAGGGTAGGATCATCGCTGACCAAAGCGGGGCTTACATGAAAACAACAACCTCCAGCATAAGAACTGAGATAAAGGGAGTTACTGCAGCCCTGAAATGGATGTAAGAAACTTCATCAACCAGGGCTGTTATTGTGTCAGACTCTCAGTCCACAGCGGAAGGTCCTAAATGGATGGTTCCGGCATGAATGGAATGCATCCATAGAAGTCTCGAATCTTCAGGAACTGGTGTGGATCTACTGTCCTTGTCGTGATAGAGGTACGCAGCATTGAAAGAGCTGACAGACTGGCTTCGAGAGCACCTTTATCGGGGACAGCAATGGATATGGATACGGGAGAATTACTAAAGACAGTTACTGACCGCCTGCTTGAGAAAGACACTGCAACGATGAGTCATCAAGGCTAAGACTGCTGGAATTTGGCCTCAAACGTAAGACCAGCAGAGATGAACATATGAGAAGAGGCATCGGTCGTGTATACAACCATCGCGCTACAGGAACAGGTATCATTCATACCCTTCAAAGTTTGCTGAAGGAGACTGAACACTTATGGGTTTACCCGGAGTGCAATGACACCAATTCTTATCAACAATAACAATAACAAAGTAATGTACAGTAATAAATAATAAATAAAATTTACATCTGAATGTCGAGAGTCGACAACAATATTCAGAGACATAATACAATAGGGTTAATGGACGTCGCAAGTACGAGTGGTCGTAAATCGTGTCCATCGTAAGTCGTGTACATCGTAAGTCGTGTAGATCGTAAGTCGAGTACAGTCTGTAAAATACAATGCAAATGCTGTACAAGGACCTTGTTAGCTTTAGGAACAACACCAATCACATACAACTACTGAAAGAAAGCTATGACATAACATACACAGTAGTAACCCCATACTGCATTTGCTACAATGTGTACCGTATGTGTTAATTTTATTTTCTAGTTATAACCATCGAAGACGAAACACCCAGAGATCTGACTGACCCCAAGAAGAGAAACAAAGCTGTTGCAGAACTGACAGAAAAACTGAGTGAGTTATGTACCTTTAACGTTACTATGAAATTATAGAGGGCGTATATAAATACATAGATATAAGTAGATAGATAGATAGGTAGGTAGATAGGTAGGTAGGTAGACATCTATATAGATAGGTATATAGATTGAGAGATAGATACGAGGATACATAAATAAGTAGATGGATATATATATATATATATATATATATATATATATATATATATATATATATATATATATATATATATATATATATATATATATATATATAGGTAGGTAGACAGACATCTATATAGATAGGTAGATAGTAGATAGATAGACAGATAGGTGGATGGATGGATAGCTAGCTAGCTAGACAGATAGATATATAGATAGATAGACAGACAGACAGATAGATGATAGATAGATATATAGATTAGATAGATATATAGATGGATGGATGGATGGATAGAAAGAAAGAAAGATAGATAGATAGATAGATAGATAGATAGATAGATAGATAGATAGATAGATAGATAGATAGATAGATAGATAGATAGATAGATAGATAGATAGATAGATAGATAGATAGATAGATAGATAGATAGATAGAACTGTTACGGTATATGATATTAACGCCGTCTGCTAAAGGTTATCAGACGTGCAATTGTAAAGGTTAAGGCATTTAATATATTGCGATAGATGTTTCAATTATTGAACGCTCCATACACGATCGATTATGACGTGTATAGCGTTGTTTGGGTCACAGTCGGTAACTAAGAAACGCTACCCTTTGTTACTTGACCGCCAAGCTGAATAGCTGCGTTTTTCTAACCTTCCAATTCAATGGCATGATATAGCCATATATATGCATTTTTTGATGGACCAGGGTCAGTCCTAGAACTCTATATGAGAGGAAAATTTATGGAGGTTAGTAATTAACTAGAATCCTCAGAAGGATGAGAATAATCGTCAAATTCATATGAAATATTCAGACTCGCAGTCTCACTGTCGGCAGGTAGCCATGTCTAGCTGCTCGTGCATATAGCTGTGATGTTCTGACGACAATACTGCATTGTATCCTTAAACGGACATTGACACATAACCAGCAGTCTACGTTATTGATTAATTTATGCATGACTTATATGGACTTATGCTCTACTCCTATTTGAAATGATCATCCTGTGTGTACAACTGTGAATTAAATGTATGGACTCAATGAAATGACTTATCAAATCAATCGTATTCCAAGGTTCAAGTATTGTTCGGAATCTTCCACCCCCGCATTCGCTTAATCTTCCATCGAAGGCACGATGCACTATCACTGAATGAAAAAAACTAACATATCAAAGAAAAAACAATGGCCAGAAATTTATAATTGTTTTATTCATATCACATGGAACATTGTTCAGAGCAAACCACCTTGCAACAGTGGTTTGCTCTGAACAATGTTCCATGTGATATGAATAAAACAATTATAAATTTCTGGCCATTGTTAGTTTTTTCATTCAGTGATAGTGCATCGTGCCTTCGATGGAAGATTAAGCGAATGCGGGGGTGGAAGATTCCGAACAATACTTGAACCTTGGAATACGATTGATTTGATAAGTCATTTCATTGAGTCCATACATTTAATTCACAGTTGTACACACAGGATGATCATTTCAAATAGGAGTAGAGCATAAGTCCATATAAGTCATGCATAAATTAATCAATAACGTAGACTGCTGGTTATGTGTCAATGTCCGTTTAAGGATACAATGCAGTATTGTCGTCAGAACATCACAGCTATATGCACGAGCAGCTAGACATGGCTACCTGCCGACAGTGAGACTGCGAGTCTGAATATTTCATATGAATTTGACGATTATTCTCATCCTTCTGAGGATTCTAGTTAATTACTAACCTCCATAAATTTTCCTCTCATATAGAGTTCTAGGACTGACCCTGGTCCATCAAAAAATGCATATATATGGCTATATCATGCCATTGAATTGGAAGGTTAGAAAAACGCAGCTATTCAGCTTGGCGGTCAAGTAACAAAGGGTAGCGTTTCTTAGTTACCGACTGTGACCCAAACAACGCTATACACGTCATAATCGATCGTGTATGGAGCGTTCAATAATTGAAACATCTATCGCAATATATTAAATGCCTTAACCTTTACAATTGCACGTCTGATAACCTTTAGCAGACGGCGTTAATATCATATATCGTAACAAGAACAAGCTAATGACATTTATGCTTGACCATCTTCCAGATGTGGTAAAGCAAGAAAACCAAAGATTAACCAACGAACGTGAGTACACCTTCAAGGGCAAACAATAATGACACTTAATTTCATGTGACCAAATCCTCCCTATGTCTTCCCAACATACATTACACATACCACATATCACACACGAACACAAGTACCTGCATGTATGGAAAATACAGTTTAAAAAAAAAAGCTAAAGTCATATAATATTATTGAATGTGGAATCTTCCACATAAAAATGCCATCAAGAAATAATATTTAATGATATTCAATCGGTCAGTCAATACCCTTTAGCTCCCCAAGGATCATAGGTATCAACAAACACATGCTAGGTCATTCTGTCGCATGATATCAGCTCAAGACCTTTTATGTTTTCTTCATCATTTTCATTTCTATCTATTATTCTTGTCTGTACTTGTTCTACGGCCCGCCTCTACTTCTTACCATGGGGATCCCTTGTAAGGACTGCCTTGTAATGCTATCATCAGGTTTCCTCAGTGTGTATTCAATCCATCGCCAGCGTCGTCTTCTCATTTCTTATTCCACTGGTTCTTGTCATCAGTTCTAGGTTGTTGACCTTATCGTACCATTTCAATTCTTCTATTCTACACAAGTACCTCTTTATAAAAGTCTGTAATTTCTTAGTTGTTTTTGTTGTTATCAACCTTTCAGAGCCAATGTAAATAGAAACGACTTGAAATTTGTGTTCAAGATCTGAGGATTGTTATGAACTTGATTTATTCTAATTTCTATGTATTTTCTTATGCAGGGAAAGCTTCTCTTGCATTTTATATCCTTATTTAGGTATCACTAATTGTGCCTCCAAGTGTGTATATGTTGCTGCCAATATACAGGGTAGGTCAAATATCAAGCCCCATAGGTAATTTATTGTATAGACGTCTTGAAGAACGTACCATGTTTAGCGATGAAGTAGTGTTTCACTTTAATGGTTCACTCAACAGCCATAATGCACGATATTGTGCCTTTGAAAATCTACACAGGGTAACGGAAGGTCATGTGCAAAATAATTAACGAATTATGGTATCGGGCCGCTTTTTGGGGAGTAAGATTTTGCAAGAACCATTTCCAGGCAAATGGACTGAACGACATGCGCCCATTGAATGGCCACCTAGGTCTCCAGACCAAACTTCTTTGGATTATTTTGTATGGGGCCACCTCAAATCATGTGTTTATGGCAGCCAATTCGAACAATCAATTTAATTTATGTAATAAATTGCCTATGAGGCTTGACTTTTGACCCACCCTACATATGGATAATTCGACATCTTATATATAATATTGTTGGAAGTTAATTTACAAAGATAGAAAGCAATGAAATAACTAAGACCTCATAAACAGAACAAATAAGTCGTAGTCATTGCCAATAAAATGTTCTGTATGCACATATAAAACATTTCTTTCCAGTGAAAACAGCGAAAGAACAAAAGAAGCTGGTTGAGAGGTACAGTGAGGAGAAAGACACATCAATTATAGAACTGATCACAGAACTAGGTGAGTTTAAAAAAAAGAAATACAAGTACAAGGGGCTTGACATAAGTCTTGGGCCTGACCATGAAGGAGTCACAGGAGGAAGATGAAACTTGGCACATTTAAAGTTCATTATATTTGCACTGAATGTGTGAAGTACGCGTTTTTTTCTTCAATGTGTTTTCCCGCTACGGTGCACGGCGCAGTGTACCATATTGACCAGATCTGCTGCTCTAAAGATTTGACAAAACAATGGAAAAGAAGGAGGCCAGAGCTGTGATAAAATTTCTGATGTTTCAGGGAAAAACACCTACAGAAATACACAGGGAGATGGAACCAGTGTTTCGTGATTCTTGTCCTTCATATACTTCGGTTAAAAAAAAACTGGTGTTAACAGTTTAAGTGCGGCCGCTCAAATGTTGCTGATCTGCCAAGATCTGGTAGACCAGCCTCAGAGTGCAACGATGAAAATGCAACAAGAGTGAAGAAAATCATTGACCAGGATCGAAAAATGACAATTGTGGAGATAGCTAGTAGAGTAAAACTGAATGAAAGAACAGTTTATAGAATTTTACACAACAGACTGAACATGAGAAAAGTGTGTGCATGCTGTGTTCCGCGACTGTTGACACGTGAACAGAAGCAAACGAGGGTAAATTGCTGTCAACAGTTGCTCAAAAAGTGTCAGTCAAAAAACTTTTTGGAGACCATGGTGACAGTAGATGAGACTTGGGTACACCATTATGACCCCGAATCCAAAATTGCCAGCATGCAATGGAAAACCCCGAGCTCCCCAACACCTGTCAAGCCGAGAGCGCAGAAATCTGCAGGAAAAGTGATGCCGACTGTTTTTTGGGACGCCAAAGGTGTCCTGTTGAAAGATTATTTGCCTCGTGGCATCACAGTTAATGGACAGTACTATGCAGATCTTCTCACCAAACTAAGAAAGGTTGTGACCAGGAAACGAGGGATAACGCGCACTCAAAATCTTCCTTTGCTTCAAGACAACGCGCCCTCTCACAAAGCACAGCTTGTGCAGCTAGCAGCCAACGACTTGAATATTGAAATTCTTCCACACCCACCATATTCTCCAGATTTGGCTCCATCAGACTTTTTTCTATTCCCAAATCTTAAAAAAACAGCTAAAAGGAAATCATTTTGACAGCGATGAAGAAGTTATACTGGCATGTGATGACTGGTTTAGTTTGAAAACTAGGGTGTTTTCCTCCCAAGGTCTTTTCAAGGTCAAGCAGAGATGGCAGAAGTGTGTCAATTCAGACGGTGGCTATATTGAAAAGGAATAAACACTATACAAAATTTCAGCTCTCTGTGACATGTCCTTCATGGTCAGGCCCAAGACTTATGCCAAGCCCCTTGTAATCAAAGAACTCGGTGAGTTTTGTTATAAAAGTAATCAAAGAACTCGGTGAGTTTTGTTATAGAACTAATCAAGGAACTCGGTAAGCTTTGTTGTAGAACTGATCTAAGATCTCATCATCATTCCTTTCCGTTCCCCGTGGAGCATAGGGCTCAAACAGTTGCTCTCCATCGATTTCTATTCTGGGCTGTCTTCAGATTTGCCCAAGTCATTCCAATTTCCTTAGCCTCCTCTTCCAAAGTTCTTCTCCAACTTCTCCTTGGTCTCCCCGCGCTTCTTTTCCCTTGTGGGTTCCAGTCAAGGGCATTTCTCGCTATGCTTGCTTGTTCTCTTCTGAGTGTATGTCCTGTCCATCCCCACTTTCTTACCTTAATTTCCATTTGTACTGGTTTTTGCCCGCATCTTTTCCTTAGCTCTATATTTGTTATAACATCTGGCCATCTTATACGGAGGATCCGTCGGAGACATCTATTTACAAATATCTGTAACTCGGAGGTGATACTCTTTGAGATGGCAAGACTGACTTTACATCTGAGTTAAAGATTCTGATTTTATTCTCTCTGGATATAGCTGAGGAGTTCCATATTGGTCGAAGGGCATTAAAAGCGCATCTGACTTTATTTATCTTTGAGCAGACGTCACCAGCGGCTCCCCCTTCTTTGTCAGTGTTACTCCCCAGATATGTAAAACTTTCTACTTCTTCAATAACATAACCATTGATCTTCATAGAGTCCATCTGCCTATTATTTATCCTCATTTCCTTTGTTTTTTTTACATTTATGTGCAGTCCCATCTTTGCTGCTTCTGTCACTAATCTATTTGTTTTCTCCTGCATATCTTGCTGTCTATGTGATAGAAGACACAAATGATCTGCAAAGTCAAGATCCTCCAGCTGTTTGTTAAATGTCCACTGTATTCCTGTCTTCTCTCCTTCTGTTGTTTGCCTCATTGTGGTGAAGTGGGATGTTATAAATATTTATAGGGGACTTAGTGTACTGACTGAGATCAGCTGTGAAGGTATCTATATCTATTAAGAGTAGTGTATTATAGATAACCTTACTTGCTACCACATATCTATATATCTCAGTCAGAATTATTCTGGGATAGTGTGATGACTACGTTATGTGTCTAGGGTATGGGTATGATGAAGTGTAAGTCACAACAACAGACATATAAACAATTTAATTTAATCCACTACTCTTGACAACACTGTGACACTCACATACATATAACACTCTATGAGAATATCTTAAGGAGTCACTGATAACTTTTCAAATAACAATATGTATTCATTTCTGTTATGAATGAATATGTGTCCTGATTCAATTACAAAGGAACCAGGAATCACAATCAATTTTAATTACAAGTATATGTACAGACTTTATCAATATGAATAATGTAGTGACATATATTATTAAAAATATCCTATGTGTGTCAGTTGTGTAGTGGTAATATGAGGTAATACTGGTTTTGTTTTGTTCAAGCTCTGTTGGTATTTGTCATCATGACTTCAATAGTTTGTCTTAGGGACTAGTATTGGAGATGTTCTCAGTTCCTGATATTAAGACAATTAAATTCCCCTCTGAATATTATTTTTACAAAGTCATTTCAAGATGAGGGGACATAATGTTGAGCTCAGCTGGCCAAATCAGCTTATCTTGCGTGATGGCGGCAGGGAAGGACTCCTCTGCTCGAATTCTCCTCTGGGCTCTGGAGACACCTCACTGATAGCTAAAAAGACCAAGGAGTATGCTGTCCGACTCTGGATTCAGCAAAGCTCTGACCAGGTGCTGCTCAGTACCATCAAGACCACGGTCCCACAATTTCATGGAAATAAACACAGATACGTTGATTAGCAATGAATTCTGGCACAATTACTGGCACAAATTCCCATCTGCTTATGTTCCAGGCTTTTATTTAACACAAATATGAGCTGGCTTCAACGCACTGTTGCTTTATCAAGATTATTTGCACTAGTGGTCTCGAACTAACGCTCCTAAGTGAGTATATCAGCGAGTCTAGCCAATGAGGCCACGTTTCGACAAGTGTTTGAAAAAATGTTACCTTTTCACGTCTCCCCTAACAACGAAAGATAGTATTTATAGCCCGACCAATCGTGGTTAGTCTTTCATTTGTTGCGCTCCAATCAATTTGGAGTTTACATGGTAGGCTAATTCTGTAACGTAAGATTTTTTTCAAACACGTTATAAAAAAATTTTATGAGCAGAAATGATTCCATGCTGTCAGGCATCCCCACTATTTTATTTTGGGTATAATTTATTAATTCCTGGACTATTTGCGTAACGTTTTACATATTCTTTGTCAGCAAGCCCTAAGGAACCCAAATATCCAAATTTAAAAGAGCTACGTGGCTGCGTTCAAAATATGTATTTTCTACCTCCTGTTTCGAAGATGTGCTGTCTGGGTACTGTTATGTTTTCAACCGTAAACCCATCTATTGTTATCTTTCCTAATAAGCGTTTTTTTATGATTTATAAACCTAACTCTGGGATGGGTAATGTATTTTATCACTGTCCGTCTGAAAAAAAGTTAGTGCATGTAGTCTTACACGCGTGATGGCAGCATTTGTGTATCGCGCGACGCGGGTTGGGGGTGGCATTAATAGCGAGACGCGTGTTTAATTTTGCATGCGTTCGGCTTTATTCGCCCCTCTCTCTTCTCGCTATCCTTTAGTCCATCTGTCTTTTGATCTTGGTAACATAGTGTAGAAAAAGACATGAATGGAATTTAAAATTTAGGTCAACTTGCATATTTCAAGGTTTTTCTTAGAAAGGCAGCACATTTTATTGTGTGATTGGGAAACGCGTGTATGTTGCAGAAGGCCTTTAATATCAACGTGAAAGCGTTACAATTTGCCGACGAAGTAGAAAACAAGGGGGAATTTCGAGTACCTTCTTTGTGACAGCACTGTTATTTACCATTGCTCTTTTCTTTTATTTATTATATGTATTTATTAGGCTTTATATTTACTTGATAATTTATATATGGGGATTAGAATATTCCACGACACCTCCCCTCTTAAAACAGACATTATATGTCAGTCCTTTATTCTATATTCACATAGAGAAATTTATTATTATTTCTGGGGTTTACGGTGATTCTCATCACACGGATGGCGGCTTAAAAAATCCGCTCCCAAATTGGTTTTTCCAGATATATACTCAATGCTAAAATTATATGGAGCCAGAAGTAAAGACCATCGGAGTAACCTAGAGTTCTCATGCTTAGCCTGTGCTAGAAACGATAAAGGTTTGTGGTCTGTTTGCAACTTAAATGCCTTCCCATATAGATAAATATTGAATTTCTTTATCGCCCATATTACTGCAAGACATTCTTTTTCGCTAGTTGAGTAGTTGATTTCAGCTTTATTCAACTTTCTGCTAGCATATGCCACTGGGCTTAATTCCCCATCCAATGCATCTGATTTCTGTAGTAGAGTTGCTCCTAGCCCAATATTACTTGCATCCGTCCTTACTATGAATTCTTGACTTAAGTCAGGTAATTTTAAAATGGGTTTACTTGTGAGCTTTTCCTTCAATTCTTGGTAAGTCATTTCACATTGTGGTGTCCATGTAATGCGATCTGGATGTCCTTTACGTGTCAATTCAGTTAACGGTGCACATATGGAATTAAAGTCCTTGATATACTTCTGGTAGAAACCACATAATGAGACAAAGGATCTCACGTCCTTCTTGGTTTGTGGTCTCGGGGCTTTCTGTAGTTTCTCTAAATTCTTTGGGTCAGGGGTCATGTTTCCCTGATAAACTGTGTGTCCCAAAAATTCCAATTCTTTACATCTGTGGTGAAGTGGGATGTTATAAATATTTATAGGGGACTTAGTGTACTGACTGAGATCAGCTGTGAAGGTATCTATATCTATTAAGAGTAGTGTATTATAGATAACCTTACTTGCTACCACATATCTATATATCTCAGTCAGAATTATTCTGCAATAGTGTGATGACTACGTTATGTGTCTAGGGTATGTGTAGGATGAAGTGTAAGTCAAAACAACAACAGACAGATAAACAATTAAATTTAATCCACTACTCTTGACAACACTGTGATACTCACATACATATAACACTCTATAAGGATATCTTAAAAGAGTCACTGATAACTTTTCAAATAACAATATGTATTCATTACTGGCATGAATGAATATGTGTCCTGATTCAACTACAAAGGGAACCAGGAATCACAAGCAATTTAAATTACAAGTATATATACAGAATTTATTAATATGAATATTGTAGTGACATATATTATTAAAAATATCCTATGTGTGTCAGTTGTGTAGTGGTAATATGAGGTAATACTGGTTTTGTTTTGTTCAAGCTCTGTTGGTATTTGTCATCATGACTTCAATAGTTTGTCTTTAGGGACTAGTATTGGAGATGTTCTCAGTTCCTGATATTAAGACAAGTAAATTCCCCTCTTAAGGTTATTTTTACAAAGTCATTTCAAGATGAGGGGACATAATGTTGAGCTCAGCTGGCCAAATCAGCTTATCTGGCGTGATGGCGGCAGGAAAAGACTCCTCTGCTCGAATTCTCCTCTGGGCTCTGGAGACACCTCACTGATAGCTAAATGGACCAAGGAGTATGCTGTCCGACTCTGGATTCAGCAAAGCTCTGACCAGGTGCTGCTCAGTACCATCAAGACCACGGTCCCTGAAATCAAGAAGGATGTACCTTCTACTTCATAACTAACTTATATTCTCTTTTACACTGATCACAATACAACACAAACATTGAGTTCAGAGCGTTAGGCCAACTGTCAGCTTCATCTGAAATACTTTATACCAGTATTTACCTCCTTAATGGTTACCACGCCTCTGCACTTCCAGCATTATTTCTGTCTAATCAATCATCCAGGTGTCAGTGTACTATTTGGCCATTCCATGCCGTTTTACTTCCCTCCGACACCCTCTGTTCAGGCTGGAGCATTATAGGCTTTATCTCCTGTTTGCCACTGAACTACACATATATATACAGGCATAAATTAACAATTTACATTCAATTTTCATTAAAAGATACTGAATGGTTCAAGCTTACCACAATTTCATGGAAATAAACACAGATACGTTGATTAGCAATGAATTCTGGCACATTTACTGGCACAAATTCCCATCTGCTTATGTTCCAGGCTTTTATTTTAGCAAAAATGTGAGCTGGCTTCAACGCACTGTCGCTCTATCAAGCTTATTTAAACAAGTGGTTTCGAACTAACGCTCCTAAGTGATTATATCAGCGAGTCTAGCCAATGAGGCCCCGTTTCGACAAGTGTTTGAAAAAATGTTACCTTTCCCCGTCTCCCCTAACAACGAAAGATAGTATTTATAGCTCGACCAATCGTGGTCAGTCTTTCATTTGTTGCGCTCCAATCAATTTGGAGTTTACATGGTAGGCTATTTCTGTAACGCAAGGTTTTTTCAAACATGTTATAAAAAAATTTTATGAGCAGAAATGATTTCATGCTGTCAGGCATCCCCAATATTTTATTTTGGTTATAACTTGTTAATTCCTAGACTATTTGCGTAACGTTTTACATATTCTTTGTCAGCAAACCCTAAGGAACCCAAATATCCAAATTTAAAAGCGCTAAGTGGCTGCGTTCAAAATATGTATTTTCTACCTCCTGTTTCGAAGATGTGCTGTCTGGGTACTGTTATGTTTTCAACCGTAAACCCATCTATTGTTATCTTTCCTAATAAGCGTTTTTTATGATTTATAAACCTAACTCTGGGATGGGTAATGTATTTTATCACTGTCCGTCTGAAAAAAAAGTTAGTGCATGTAGTCTTACACGCGTGATGGCAGCATTTGTGTATCGCGCGAAGCGTGTTTAGTGTTCGGCTTTCTGCCTCTCCCTTCCCGCTATCCTTTTGTCCATCTGTCTTTCGTTTTGGTAACGCAGTATAATTAATGTTAGGATTAATTTAGGTCATTACGCAGGGCCTCTCAATGTTTTTTCCAAGAAATACAGCACACGTTTCATTGAAGAAGGCGGGTAATAATACAGTAAGCTTTACTATCAACGTGAAAGCGTTACAATTTGCAGACGAAGCAGAAAACAAGGGGGATTTCGAGTACATTCCTTGTGACAGCACTGTTATTTTTCCATTGCTCTTCTCTTTATTAATTTTATGTATTTATTAGGCTTTATATTTACTTGATAATTTATATATGTGGATTAGAATATTCCACGACACCTCCCCTCTTAAAACAGACATTATATGTCAGTCCTTTATTCTATATACACATAGAGAAATTTATTATTATTTCTGGGGTTTACGGTGATTCTCATCACACGGATGGCGGCTTAAAAAATCAGCTCCCAAATTGGTTTTTCCAGATATATACTCAATGCTAAAATTATATGGAGCCAGAAGCAAAGACCATCGGAGTAACCTAGAGTTCTCATGCTTAGCCTGTGCTAAAAACGATAAAGGTTTGTGATCTCAATGTTTTTTCCAAGAAATACAGCACACGTTTCATTGAAGAAGGCGGGTAATAATACAGTAAGCTTTACTATCAACGTGAAAGCGTTACAATTTGCAGACGAAGCAGAAAACAAGGGGGATTTCGAGTACATTCCTTGTGACAGCACTGTTATTTTTCCATTGCTCTTCTCTTTATTAATTTTATGTATTTATTAGGCTTTATATTTACTTGATAATTTATATATGTGGATTAGAATATTCCACGACAACATCCAACGCAACATTTGGTTGGTCGGGCTGTTAAATTTGCCTCCCTAAGTCGATCAAACAGCATGTTCAGAGAGTCAATGTGTTCCTCAAATGTTTCTGTTGCTATAAGGATATCATCCATAAAATTTGTTATACAGGGATTATTCAGAGGATCCAATAATTTTCTCATCATTCTAGAGAAGACACTAGGCGCATTCTTCAATCCAAATGGCAATCTATTAAACTCATAGTGTCCTTCTGAGGTACTAAAAGCTAGGTATGGTCTAACCTCAGGCTTTACTGGAATCTGATAATATCCTTTACTCAGATCCACTTTAGAGAAATATTTAGCTTTATTTAGTCTGGCAAACAGCTGATTTGTATCCGGCAATGGATCCACCTGTCCTTCTGTAATAGCATTCAGTCTCCTGTAATCTATACAGAGTCTATGTTCTCCAGAGGGCTTCCTTAAGAGTACAACACCGGAACTATACGAAGATTCACTGTGCGAAATAATTCCTTCCTTCAACAGATAGTCTATCTCTTCCTTCAAAGCTTTCTCCTTAGCAAACGGAATCGAATATGGTTTCATACAGACAGGTGTGGAGTCTATTAGTTTCATATCATATTCCAATAGGTTTGTATGCCCTGGTCGGTCTGTTAACACCTCTGCATGATTATTTAGAACCTGTTGCACTCTCTCTTTTCTGAGTTTTCGTTAAATGTGTACTGATTTTCACCTGTGCTGCTGTCTCACAGGGGTGTAATGGATATTCAAATGATGAAAGTGGTTCCTTTTTCATCTCCATGGCGATGGACAAGGTCAACAAGTGTGTCTCTTCCTGATGTTCTCTTTCCAAATATTTCTTCAGGAGATTCACATGATAGATTTTTTCTTTCCCCTTCTTATCTATCTTATAATTTGTTCTAGACACCTTCTCTAGAACTGTATATGGACCCTGCCATCCAATTTGTAACTTATTCTGACTCCCAGGCAAAAGAAGCAGTACTTTCTCTCCCACAGCCAAATTTCTGTCCTTCGCCTTCCTGTTATAATAGGCAGCATGTTTCTTCCTGGCTTGTTTCAAATTTTCATTGGCAAGTTTCCAGCCAGTTTTTAACCGAGTGGTCAGCTCATTCACATATTGGTATGAAGATGTAATGTTTTCCTCTGCCTTTTCATCAGTCCACGTTCTTAACAAAGCTTCAAGTGGACCTTTTATTGGCCTTCCAAACAATAATGTTGCCGGGGCCATACCGGTTGAACTATGGGGTACCTCCCGATAAGCAAAGATAGCGGCGTGCAGGTACTGGTCCCATGTATCTGGTTTTTCGTGTGCCAACTTTCTCAGGATCGACATCAATGTGCCGTTAAATCTTTCCACTTGGCCGTTCCCTTGGGGATGATACACACTACAATGGAAGTGTTTGGCCTGGAAGATCCTGAAAACTTCTTCAGTTAGTTTCCCCTTGAACTGAGAGCCATTATCAGTCAAGATTTGATTGGGAAAGCCTAACCTTGTGAAAATTGTGAGCAATGCCTCTGCCACATGTTTTGAATCAATCGATGACAGGGCTACTGCCTCTCCCCACATAGAACAAGTGTCCACCAGAGTCAGAATGTAGCTGTTCCTTCTCTTGGTTCGGGTGAGAGGTCCCACAAGATCCACGGCAACTCTCTCAAAGGGTGTTCCCACTATGGGCATTTCCCCCAGAGTTGCTGGTGTAGTCCAATGTTTAGGTGCTACTCGTTGGCACTCTGGACAGGATTTTACATATCGTTTGATATCTTCAGTTATTCCTGGCCAGAAATAGTGACAAGCTATTCGCTGTCCTGTTGCGCTGATTCCCATATGACCACTGAAGGGAATCGCATGCCCTAGTTCCAACACTTTAGTCCTATATGAAGTGGGAAGGACCAGCTGTCCGTGACCATTGGATTCAGATCCAGCCTTCCTATATATCAGTTTGTTCTTCATATAAAACTCTCCCTTGCCTGGAGGTGTATGAGATTTGGGCAACTTCTTGAAACATGGCTTGAGTGTTTTGTCCTCAGCCTGTGCCTTCCTCATCTCATCTGGGTGAGTATTTATGGGATTATCCTCCTCCTTCTTTGTCTGTGATCTGGTCTGCACTGTTGCCAATATCACAGGTCTCTTGGGATTCCCCAAGAAGACATATCTACACCCCAATATTAGAGGGTAGATTGGCTCATTTATCACTGCTGCTTTTATGATTCCTTCCACATATCGCGTTTTCACTTTTATTCGGGCGACGGGAAGTGTCATGGTAGCTACATCCTTGGTTGCAGTTTGAATCTCCACTGTTTCCGTGGTGTATTGATCGGCCTGCACCAGGTGAGAACTCACAACGGAATCGTAATCCAAACCGGTATCATATAAACATCTTATAGTGACACCATTACAGATGACATCTTCACACACTGGGGGGTGGTATGGTTCCTGTAATTCTTCAGGTTTGCCCTTCTTTTCCTTTTTCCCCGATGTCATAGCAGCAAAATGAGGAGGTTTCCTTCTACAATGGTCAGTGTCATGATTGTTCATCTTACAATTTTTACACCACCTTTTTCCTTGGTTGAAAGATTTTCTTTCATCATATTTCCTTTCATCGAATTGTGGGAATTTATTTTTATTGTCATACCGTGGCCTATCAAACTGGTGCTTACCTTTATTTTGATCCTTAGGATCAAATTTATTAAAGTTCTGTGGTGCCCTAAAGTTATCCACTTGTTTCTTTTTATTACCTGTTACCTCTGCTTGAGCTGCTTGATACCTTTCAGCAACATTTAGCAACTCATCCAGCCTCTCTGCACCTTGTTCCATGAGAAACTTTCTCAGGTCTGGAGCCATGGACTCTCTTAGTTGCTCTATAAGGACCATTTCCTTAAGATCTTGGGTTTTCCCCAGAGAAGTCCATTTCTCCAAGTATGTCTCTATTCGTGCAGAGAACTGGTGATATGTTTCACCTGACAGTAGTTTAGCATTCCTAAATTTTTTCCTATAAAATTCTGCATTCTTTTCATACCTTAACAAAAGAGCCTGCTTTAGCATGTCATAATTTTCCTGATCACCTCTGCTCATTTTTGCAAAAACTTCATAAGCTGCCCCACGAAGTCCCTGAGATAACTTTAAGCTCCACCTTTCTCTCTCTAACCCATACGTGGTAGCTAATAGTTCATACCTATTTAGGTAGCTCTCTATATCATCGTCTTTCTCAACAAAATGATCTAAATGAAAATTCATAGCTGAGGTTGAGGCTCCTTGAGTAACCGTAGCATCAGAGGCAAAGGGACTGGCACCATTTTCAGGAGCATGGCCTTGAAACTCAAACTCCCTTAGTCGTAACTCATGTTCCCTTTGTAATCTTTTATCTTCTGCTTCCCTTTCTGCAGCTAATTTCCTCTCTTCCCTTTCTGCAGCTAATTTCTTCTCTTCTCTTTCTGCAGCTAATTTCTTCTCTTCTCTTTCTGCAGCTAATTTCTTCTCTTCTCTTTCTGCAGCTAATCTTTTGTCTTCTCTTTCTGCTTCCAATTTCTTAGCCTCAGCCTCAATCTGCAACCTCTTTTGCAGTCTGAACAGCAGCAGATCGAAACTTGGCCAGGTCCGCCATTGTCTATCAGGTAAATTTCCACAATGTCTAACCAACAATTTAATCTCTAAATATATCTAATGGACAACACAGGCACCGTGAGCTCAACCTTATTTAATTCCACCCAATATTTTTAATAGGGAAAGATTCAAAATCCCGGACGAGCCCCCAATATATGTGGTGAAGTGGGATGTTATAAATATTTATAGGGGACTTAGTGTACTGACTGAGATCAGCTGTGAAGGTATCTATATCTATTAAGAGTAGTGTATTATAGATAACCTTACTTGCTACCACATATCTATATATCTCAGTCAGAATTATTCTGGGATAGTGTGATGACTACGTTATGTGTCTAGGGTATGGGTATGATGAAGTGTAAGTCACAACAACAGACATATAAACAATTTAATTTAATCCACTACTCTTGACAACACTGTGACACTCACATACATATAACACTCTATGAGAATATCTTAAGGAGTCACTGATAACTTTTCAAATAACAATATGTATTCATTTCTGTTATGAATGAATATGTGTCCTGATTCAATTACAAAGGAACCAGGAATCACAATCAATTTTAATTACAAGTATATGTACAGACTTTATCAATATGAATAATGTAGTGACATATATTATTAAAAATATCCTATGTGTGTCAGTTGTGTAGTGGTAATATGAGGTAATACTGGTTTTGTTTTGTTCAAGCTCTGTTGGTATTTGTCATCATGACTTCAATAGTTTGTCTTAGGGACTAGTATTGGAGATGTTCTCAGTTCCTGATATTAAGACAATTAAATTCCCCTCTGAATATTATTTTTACAAAGTCATTTCAAGATGAGGGGACATAATGTTGAGCTCAGCTGGCCAAATCAGCTTATCTTGCGTGATGGCGGCAGGGAAGGACTCCTCTGCTCGAATTCTCCTCTGGGCTCTGGAGACACCTCACTGATAGCTAAAAAGACCAAGGAGTATGCTGTCCGACTCTGGATTCAGCAAAGCTCTGACCAGGTGCTGCTCAGTACCATCAAGACCACGGTCCCACAATTTCATGGAAATAAACACAGATACGTTGATTAGCAATGAATTCTGGCACAATTACTGGCACAAATTCCCATCTGCTTATGTTCCAGGCTTTTATTTAACACAAATATGAGCTGGCTTCAACGCACTGTTGCTTTATCAAGATTATTTGCACTAGTGGTCTCGAACTAACGCTCCTAAGTGAGTATATCAGCGAGTCTAGCCAATGAGGCCACGTTTCGACAAGTGTTTGAAAAAATGTTACCTTTTCACGTCTCCCCTAACAACGAAAGATAGTATTTATAGCCCGACCAATCGTGGTTAGTCTTTCATTTGTTGCGCTCCAATCAATTTGGAGTTTACATGGTAGGCTAATTCTGTAACGTAAGATTTTTTTCAAACACGTTATAAAAAAATTTTATGAGCAGAAATGATTCCATGCTGTCAGGCATCCCCACTATTTTATTTTGGGTATAATTTATTAATTCCTGGACTATTTGCGTAACGTTTTACATATTCTTTGTCAGCAAGCCCTAAGGAACCCAAATATCCAAATTTAAAAGAGCTACGTGGCTGCGTTCAAAATATGTATTTTCTACCTCCTGTTTCGAAGATGTGCTGTCTGGGTACTGTTATGTTTTCAACCGTAAACCCATCTATTGTTATCTTTCCTAATAAGCGTTTTTTATGATTTATAAACCTAACTCTGGGATGGGTAATGTATTTTATCACTGTCCGTCTGAAAAAAAGTTAGTGCATGTAGTCTTACACGCGTGATGGCAGCATTTGTGTATCGCGCGACGCGGGTTGGGGGTGGCATTAATAGCGAGACGCGTGTTTAATTTTGCATGCGTTCGGCTTTATTCGCCCCTCTCTCTTCTCGCTATCCTTTAGTCCATCTGTCTTTTGATCTTGGTAACATAGTGTAGAAAAAGACATGAATGGAATTTAAAATTTAGGTCAACTTGCATATTTCAAGGTTTTTCTTAGAAAGGCAGCACATTTTATTGTGTGATTGGGAAACGCGTGTATGTTGCAGAAGGCCTTTAATATCAACGTGAAAGCGTTACAATTTGCCGACGAAGTAGAAAACAAGGGGGAATTTCGAGTACCTTCTTTGTGACAGCACTGTTATTTACCATTGCTATTTTCTTTTATTTATTATATGTATTTATTAGGCTTTATATTTACTTGATAATTTATATATGGGGATTAGAATATTCCACGACACTCATAACCCAGTGTACGACCCATGTCTGACCCCGCTGTGTACTGTGAAGGGCTCTGATTTCCTTTGTGCACTATTCTGCATGAGGCCTCCTGGTAGAAAATCTTGGCTTGGATGATTTTAATGAATTTCTCTGGGATTCCATAATGTCTCAGGATTTTCCATATCACGGTACGGTCAATACTTTCGAAAGCCTTTTTCGAAGTCCACAAAATGTATATACTCGTATAAGGGGGTCTGCCATTCGTTTGATTGTTCTATGATGATTCTGAGTGTTGCTATCTGGTCTGTACATGGTCTTCCTGCACGAAATCCTGCCTGTTCTTCTCTGAGTTTATCATCCACCGCCTTCTTAATACGGTCCAACAAAACTCTGGTCAAAATGTTTCCAGCCACCTCTAGCTCTAGCAGTGTTATACCCCTCCAGTTGACACATACAGTCAAGTTTCCTTTCTTTGGCAGCTTGATAATGGGGCCTTCATTCCAGCTCTTTAGGATGGCCTCTTTTTCCCAGATTTTCTTGAAGAGCTAGTGTAGCAACTCTGTAGTGTATGGTATATCTGCCTTCAGGGCTTTTGGTGGTATTCCATCTGGTCCTGCAGCCTTCCCAATTTTTAGCTGTTTTATTACCCGAGAGATCTCTTGTTTAGTGGGTTGGTTCATGTTGCACTGTAGTGGCTCTTCTGCTGGTTCCATGATGGGTTGCTGTATTGGTTGGTTTCGGTTTAGGATTTCCTTAAAATATTCAGCCCATCTGGCCCTTTGTTTCTCTTCATTGCTAATGTTTTGTCCTTCTCTGCTCTTCACTGTTGTATTGTGGTTTAGCTGTTTCTGAACAACAAACCAAAGATGGTGAGTAACCTTAGAGGAAAAACAAGTTGAAAGAAACTTTTTCAAAATACATAGCAGGTCGTTCGCCAGAACTAAATTAAACACTTTATAATTTAAATATTTCACTTCGAAAATCTAAGACGGAAGAATATCCTCTATTCAGGAGGTTCATAATAGCTCTGACTAGAGAAAACCGAAAGACGTCTAGTTTGCTAATCACCTGATTTCGTCTAGGAAAATATCTAGATTTGGCATCTGGCATGTTCGAACAGTAAGCAAACCAGGAATACTGCGTAGGTAGCAGCAGGAATGAGAAGCTATATAATTTACATCCTGGGATTGTGTGAAGCAAGTGGAGGGGGATTAGTAAGAAAGAAACACTGAACGTAGAAGAAATGGTGCTGTGCTCAGAACATGAGGAAGAAAGCGTTCACCAACAGTGCAGAAGGCACATGTAGAATAAAGACAGCCATAAAGCTCCTTAAAGATGGAAACGCGGTTGACACACATGACATCACAGTAGAGACCGCCAACGCACTTCTACAGATATATAATACAGAGTTGTCGATGGTCTAGGAAAGAAAATAACCAACAGCAGAATGGACGGAAGGATATGTGGGAAAATTGCATAAGTAGGAACATTTCGGTGCAATAATGCTAATATCGGTGCCAGGGAAAATGTTAAAATAATCTCCTGAAGAGATGTTACAAGATCATAGACCAACAGTTGAGAGAATGACATGCAGGTTTTTGCCAAAACAGATCCTGTACGGACCAAATAGCCACATTATGCATATTAGTCGAACAAAGCGTGGAAATGAACTGACCACTTTCTATTGGATTTAAATACAATTTTTTTTTTTTCGTACGCCTGCTAATACTCGAGGCGAAATCTCAGGTTATTATTTATGTCTAACCTGACATTGATTTTACGTGAGTATCCCTTTATTTCTTGTACAGAGACAGGTGTCCCTCGCCATTCAGGCAAATACTCGCCGATTTCGGAGGTACCCATTGCAGCTGGGTCGGCTCAGGAGCCGCCAGTCCCTGGTCGACGACATTCCTTCAAATGTGCTCGCCAGGTCTCGAGTTAATCCAGTCCAAATCCCGGTCGACGAAAATAAATACAATAATAATAATAACAATAATAAATACAATTAAAAGACATGCAACAGTTTAGACAGAGAATCGCTCTGGAAACTGATGATTCATTTATACTTAAATTCATTAACACATTAAAGAAAGCAATTATCCATTACCCCTTAGCTCCCCAATAAGCATGTACCTTTAACAAGCATATGCCAAGTCCTGCTATCGCGTGCCATCAGCTCAAAGTCTTTTCATGTCTTCCTTATCTGCTTCTTTTACCATGAGCATTCCAGAACGAGGACTGCTTGGTAATGCTATCAACAGGTGTCCTCAGTGTGTGTCCAATCAAACGCCAGCGTTTTCTTCTCATCTCTTGTTCCACTGGCTCATTACTGGCTCTTGTCATCAGTTCCACAAAGGTTACTTTATCATACCATTTCAATCCTTTTATTCTACCTATGCACCTATTTATGAAATTATGCAAATTCTTGGTTTGTTGTAATCCATGTTTCAGAACGATACAATAGGATGGACTAAACATTTGAGTTGAAGATTCTGATTTTTGTTGTTGTTGGACTTAACTTGTCTTGTTGTTAAAAATAAGATTACATGCATACAATTGCAAGCTCAGAATATTAGTACAGTCAAATTCACTCGATAACTAGGAATTACATTTGACTAACAGCTGAACTGGAATAAGCACAAAAAGGGAAGAATCATGCAGAGGATTAATAAATATGCCACATAATGTTAAGATGTATGAAAGGTCATAGGTCAGGGTGCAAGCACTAAGGCAATGCTCCTGTTCTATAAATCTTTCATAAGAGGCAAAATGTATTATGGAAGTATAGATTATGATCCCTCGTCACACAAGTAACAAGATTAAATTAGAATTCAACACCAAGCATTCCGGACAATAACAGGTGCACTCAGATTAACTTCGATGGGTGCTATAGAGCTGGTTCCAAAGGAGGTGACAAATTGGGGATATAAATAGATATTCCAACATGGGCAATGGTAACAGGATATAGTTTCACAGAAAATACATATATTTTCACTGAAAGATGGTTACAATATTAAAAACATTAGAAATCTTTTCTAACAACCATCCACAGAAAATGAGAATTTTAACAGATTCTCTTTCAGCATTTCAAGCTCAAAGAAACCTATGGGAATGCAGTAGGCCAGATATAACGGAAGATGTATTTCTGGCTATTACATACCTTTACTCCAGAGGATTTTCAGTTTTAATTAGCTTAGATACCTTCTTGTGTTGGCACAGAGATAGTTAGGAGAATGCATTAGACTAGATTTAATGGAGTAGACATTTATGGCTGTATTTAATTTTATGCCTGTATACTTAATGATGTTCAGTTTTAATGTAGTTACCTTAAACATAATGGCACAGAAGGAAATGAAAAGGCACATAGAGAAGCCAAGAAGCGTAGAACTGATAAAGATCGAATTAATGTCAGGATGAAAAGATCATAAATAAACAGCTTAATTAAAAGAATAATAACAGATGAATGGATAATAGAATGGGATAAAAATCTTTAAAGGAAATCAAGAACACAAAATGTTCATTGCACCAACAAGAACATGTCAAATATCTAGGGTACTGAAAATTCCCAGCAATAAAAAGACTTCTAAGACTACAACTGGGAACAATCCATTTCAGAATAGAAGACCCGTACGGGGCAGAATGTATTCAAGACAATAACACGGAACCTTTTCCTGTTAAAATGCAAGAGGTATGAACAACAGGGAGGAACAAGTAAAGACATGAATAGCCGAATGAATAAAGGCAGAATAGCCTTCGACAACCTAAACAACATCTGGAAATCCTCCCAATACAGTACAAACATTAAATTAAAATTATAGGAGAGCTGCGTAATTTCTGTACATCTATACGGTGCAGAATGCTGGAGAGTAGCAGAAAAGGACATTTTCCTCTTTCCTCCAAATTGTCCTTTTTCCACACAACCTGCCTAAGTAAAATTCTTCGAATGTTCTGGCCGAATACCATCACCAACCAAGAACTGCTAACTTGGAGCCACCAAAAAGACATGCACATCATCATAGGCGGTACACACTGGAACTGAGTTGGCCACACAATCAGAAGAGACCCTGACACCATCACCAAAAGTGCCATGCTATGGACTCCAAAAGCCACCTGGCGGAGAACTCTGGAAGGAGAGATGCTAAGCATAAACCAACTGGGGCACCACACAAAATGATGGCTGTCGATGGAGCAAAGTGGAGACGGTTTGTTGCTGCCCTACACGACGTCAACAGACGTGATGGTCACTGACGGCAACAGACGTGATGGTCACTGACGGCAACAGATTTGATGGTCACTGATTGCTTTATTAGTCAGCAGACAAGGACCAAAGAAGGAGGAGATGAACAACAGAGAATCCCAATGTTAGATTATTTACAGGCATACATTCACCCATAACTATAGAACAGGTGTTAAGAATAGACAGATCTAGGGAACAGTACAAAATAGTAAATCAAGAACCAAAAAAAACATGAATAGTAGGGGTGAGGAGGGGAGGTGAAAGCCTGTCGAATGTTCCAGTGTTATCTATTGCTAATGACAAATAAAGAATACAATCAATGTTAACCCAGACACCTCAAGCTTTCATATCGTCTCTGCCTTCTCTACTGTCAACACCATGACAAATAAGAAGAGACTACTACCATTTTAAGATAAAGGAAGAACCCACACATTCACACACATTCACACACACATTCACACACACATTCACACACATTTACACACACATTCACACACACATTTACACACACATTCATACACACATTTACACACACATTTACACACATAATTTGGAAATTTGAATATACTTTACAGTAATTTGACTGGAGGCATGATGCCACGTTCAAGTATCTGCATTTGAACATATTATCTGTCATTAGATGCACTATATATCATAATTATAACCAAGTATAGGTTTAAATGGATATAATTCTTCAGAAATTTAAAAAAAAAGTCCTATATTGTGTTTAATGTTGCAAACCAATCGTTGAATACTATATTAACAAAGAAATGACAGTGTTTTACTTCTGCGTTCATTAACATACCCACACACACGCTCTCACACGCACACACTATCATTAGAGACATTTTTAACTGGCTTGTAATGTTAACAGAATAATCAGACTACACGGCCTTTTTTATTTGGACATGTGTCTTAATATAACCGACGGACCTTGCGTCTAGGTTGAACGAAGCGCGCCGCCAAAACGAGGCTAAATTTGATTTAAATTAAAAATAACTGGATTGTAAAAGAACTACTGATCAGTGTAACTGTGGCACTGATAAAATGACTGCTGAACATACCTTGTATGCTTCAAAGTTGCCCAACATATGCTATTCTTATTATGTTCGCAAATATTTTGGAAGCAAAGTATTTCCTTTTTTAAGTGCTTAAGGAGAAGTCATTTTTGGGTTGCTTCCCTTGAAAATAGTTCTGTCATCTTCGATCGGACTCCGCAGACGACTCTAGGCCTACTGCGATTTATTCTGTGGCTGGGTAGGAATAGATTGTTCTTGCTTCAGTATATCTATGGCCTGAATTTATACGTAGTGTTTGTATGAGTAGGACGAGTCTGTCTTATATATGGATATCTTTGCATTTCTAAGTCGAACTAATTTGGTTGTCGCTAGAAAAGGTCAAAGGCTATGCAGCGGAAGTATCGCTAGCAAGGGGTGTGATCCATGGCTGTCATCCTGTGAGGATGCCGAGTTTTGTTGTAGCAGGCTTTTTTGCCGAAATAGTGATCTATATATGGATGGGGAAAAGTGATAATCATTTAGACATGTTGTATGTACTTTACCCCAGTGTTTATTCTCTTTTGCCAAGGAATGGCAAAGTTATATTTCGCATAAAAAGGTAAAACCACAATTTATTGTGAACTTGGGCTTCGCCATCGTTGTTGATAAGCAGATGCACAGTGGTACTTTTAAAAAAGAATATCCATTCAAAGGAAGAAGACATTCCTATGTATCAGCACTAGATTGTATGATATTATTCAATTACCTCTATGAGAGAAGCTATGAAGAAATGAGGACATTTAATGAATGACTAATTTTGGTCTATATTCTATAGTGAGTGAAGCTCACGAGAGAGAGAATAGCCATGTTGAAATTCATATACTTTGTATTTATCGAGTGAGAAAAAGGGATGCCTGTACTATCGCTCGATGAACCAAGAGATCACTGCTACGTGTGAGAACCCATGTCTGGGATTCCTATATTATGAAATATATATATATATTGAACTTTACGTGAAGGAATATTCGCTAGACGAGGTTAGGTCTAGGAGCCTTCCTATATATTGGTTTTGGTCTGACGTGCCCAGTCAGTAAAGCCAGATGATTTACATGATGGAACGCTGAATGCTTATTTACGAATGCTCCATTATGATATTTGCCAAGCATGAATGCTAACTTAAGATGATATTCCTGTGATCAACATTATGCTGTCTATGTCGACATTTGTTCCTGTAACCATACACGTACTGTCCAAGTGTGCGTCCCATTAAATGTTATAAAAGACCACCGTAGTTCCAGTACTTCTTGAATTCGAACAGTGTGAGTATGAGTGATGTACTACCAACCTGTCAACTCTATCGAATCATTCTACCATTCGCGTACTGACATTCAGATACACACTCATTGTTTACACTCACATTCTTGTCGGAGCCTCATCACGTTCCAGGACAAGATGACCTGTATGACCAAAACTGTGCTGGGTTTGATGAGTTGACAATCGTTACACTTTGCTACACCAGTCCCAACATCTACATTTATCCACTGGTGGACATTCACATCATTTAACAAATAAAGCATGATTCAACAACTAGTAGCCAGTATGAGTTAACAACTACACAAAGAGTTTAACAACTGGTGTGCCAGCTTCCTGGGTCAACCTGCACAGTGACCATATTGAGAAGTAAACTACTGAGACCAGACGTTCCTTGGGGTCTGTTACGACACACAAATACATCAACAGTACAACTCTACAGTGATGTCAGCGTGACCTGTCCTGTCGAGAGTATGCAGTAACTAGGTCAGGGTTTGTTGACATTTGGTTCATTGGACATTTGCCATACAACTGACAGTGTTACACAGCAAGCTTGGTTGAAACATAGAACATTACACATCAGGACTGGAGAATATTTGACAGTGTTTGCGAAAGAAAATGTTATTGAACTGAGAAGTCCTACATTGATTGTTATCATTCAAATCAACGATGGAGCTTCTATTTCTGTGTTGAATTTAAAATAATTAGACCAGAAGTATTTGTTTAATAAAGTACCACAGTACTGTACTATTAGGCAGTGTAACTGAGCCTTCATTCCAACACATTCTTTCTGCAACACTCTATTTACATCATATTGCCATACTATTTATGCATTTATGTATTTATGTTTAACTATTTATATGTGATATTTGTTTGTATCCAGCGGGTTGTTGTTTCGGTTGGGCGGTGTCACACAGCAGAGTATCCCACGTAATAGAGGGTCTGATGTGTGCGTTTCTATAGGTGCAATTTTCTTTATTGAAAATTTGCTGCGACAGCTGTTGCTATTAGTGTTAGCTGTGAAGTCTGTACTCATTGTTGTTTTTGTAATATTCCTCTGTTCTTTAGTTTGTTTTGATTTGTTTGTAATTTGTTGGTCTACCCTATTCTATCTTTCAGTTCTATTCTCAATTTATATTTATATACTGTGGCGTTATTTGTATTTGTTATCCTCGTGCGGTTTATCTTTTATTGTTTTTCCCATTTGATTTATTTCATTTCCGCAAATGTTTTCATGTTCTTCTGTATAACTGTTTTGTTTTGTGCCTGATCGACATACACTATTTAAAATATAGTTGATCATATAAATTGATGTACAAGAATCAACTGATAGTTAATTGCTATTACTAAAGGTACACAGTTGATGACATAAAACACTATTTCTGGTGCACTGCACTTATATTATAGAGTGAACCAGCAACTTATAGCTGTTATTATATAAGGATTTATACAAGACCTTTGTAAGGCTTGTTTCCCACAGTGATTGGGATAGTTAAGTACTATTTTTTCCACAGGTTAATAAGTTATCATACAAGGTCTTTGATTAAGACTAAGAAAGTGAATTTATTTACTTTTGCAAATTACTGATCTTATTAGACAAGATGTCTACCTTAGATTATTTTATCACACAAGGCAGGGCTCTTGATATAACTGGTCAGCAATTAGAACAATGGGCAGTTGCTCAATATGACAAAGCATTAGCTGCAGAAGAGAGAAAACTTGCTGCTGCTGCTGAAGAAAGAAAAGCATTGATTGAAGAAAAGAAATTAGCAGCTGAGGAAAAAAAATTACAAAGAGAGGATGAACAAAAGAAATTGCAGATACAGACTGATGAAAAAAGATTCCAGATGGAAATGGAAAAAGAGAAAAGAAAGGATGAAGCTACAGCAGAAGAGAGAAAATTACAAGCTGAAGCTCAAGAAAAAAAAAGCAATAAGAGAACATGAACACCAAAAAGAACTTTTAGCATTTGAGTTAGAAAAGTTAAAGTTAACAAACATAAGTAATGTTAATCAAGCATCTAGTGGTAATGGTAAACCCTTTACTTACAAGGTCAAGGTACCAGCGTTCAACCCTTCCAGTGATGACATAACATTCTGGCTAAACAGATTTGAACGCTCGTGTCGAGCACATAATGTGGACAAATCACAATATGCTAACCAGTTATCAGAAAATCTGAAAGGTGATTCTCTGACTAGTTTAAGTTTGGTTGAAGAGGCTGACAAAGATAACTATGATGTTATTAGGGCAGCCTTGTTAAAGAAGTATCAGTTGTCTGAAGAGGGTTATCGGAAGTTGTTTAAGACAATGGTGCCTGAGGCAGGTGTAGAATTCTCAGAATTCATTGCAAGAACACGTCTTACATTTGATCGTTGGATTGAGCTATCCAAAACAGAAAAGACTTATGAAGCCCTTATGGACTTGATACTCAGAGACAAGATTATGTCAAGTATAAATAAACCTTTCCTCGAATTCTTACATGAGCGTAAACCTAAGTCTCTAAAAGAAATGGAACAGTATTGTACCCAATACGTCACTGCACATCCGGACGTATCTATTAGCAACAGTAAGGTTAAAGAAGGTATGCCAGTTGCTTCTGCAACACCATACAACCCTAATCACTCTCACAAATTCCAAGGACCTCAAAATAGGTTTAATAAAAAAGGTAACTATTACAGTTATCAGAACCAAGGTAACCAATCATTTCAGGGTTCTTCTTCGAATACCTGGAGAAGAGCTGACAGCCCTCGATTCAGGGGTGGTCATAATTATAGGAACTTTCGCAAAGGAAGTCATTCTAGAAACTATCCAAGTTTTCCTTCATGGAGACAACAGGATCATAATTACCGAGATACTCATTATAATGAATATGATGATAGTAACCAAAGGAGCTATGATTCAAACCCGAGTAGGGGTTATAATAGTGGAAACAATGATAAGTACAGAGGCAATAATAACAGAGGTAGAGCACAATTCAAAAAACATAAAGCTCATTACCAGGCGAACTCTGCACAGCAAGAGTCCCACGAAGCCTATAAACAAAATAAAGATAATGATGACTCTAATAATATGGCATGTGCCGCTTTTGATTTTGGGAGAGCATCTCAGTGCCCCCAATGCAAAACATTATTTGAGCCAACCACAGTGTCTACTTTAAGCTGTGGCCATCCTCTTCCCGCTCTTCCTGCGTCAATCGCGCATGATGGGAGAGGTTCTCTTGTCTTACACAAAGGTTTGGTAAATGACAATCCAGTCTCAGTACTTTTTGATTCTGGATGCACAACTATTGGGGTTAGGCAGTCACTCATAGATCCTTCTTATTCTACAGGCAAAGTAGTCAAATGCGTAACATTTGGCGGCACCATAGAGAAATACTCTACCGCTATCATTAGGATTGCTACTCCTTTCTTCACAGGAGATGTACACGCATGTCTTTTGCCGAATCCGATCGCTGATCTTATCATCGGTCGCATTCACGGAGTCAAAGAATGCACTCCGGAGCAAATTTCCGTTTGGGAAGATCAAAATATGCAATCTGCTAATGCAGTAGTCACTAGAGCTCAAGCTCTCAATATGCCTGAAACTTCATCTGTTGAAGATAATGAAGTGCATAACCGAGATGATCCCTTGGTAATTTCTCGTGACTCGTTTATAAAACAACAAGAAGAAGATCCGACTCTTAAGAAATTCTTCACTCTTGTAACGAAAGGTGATCCGAATAAAGATTCAAATTGTAAATCTTGGATTACAATGAAGAATGGCGTACTTGTACGTATGGTGCAAGACTCCACTAAGTCAAGTCATTCTCAGATTCTTGTACCCAAGAATTTGAGAGTTAAGATCTTACAACATGCACACGACTCTCAGTGTGCTGGTCACATGGGTTTTTCCCGTACTAAGTCAAGAGTTCTTGCGGCTTTCTTTTGGCCTTTTGTGAACAAGGACATACGGATCTATTGTCGATCCTGTAAAGTATGTCAAGAGTCAAATCCAAAGGTCCTCGTCATGCTGCGCCTATTCAGGCTGCAGATATTCCTATTCGTCCATTCCAGAAAATGGCGATAGACATCATTGGTCCATTTAAGATCAAATCTGCTAGAGGACATCAGTTTATCTTAACGTGTGTAGACATGTGCACACGTTGGCCAGAGGCTATCCCTCTAAAGAGCATTACTACCGCTGACATTGCAGATGCTCTTTGGCTTATATTTTCTCGGCTGGGATTCCCCGGAGAAATATTATCAGATCATGGCACCCAACTGATATCGGATACCATGTCTCAAGTAATGTCTACTCTACAGATAGAGAGATCTTTGAGTAGCATCTATCATCCTATGTCCAATGGGATGGTCGAGCGACTAAATAGAACACTTAAGAACTTATTAGGGAAGATAACTGAGGATCATCCTCAAGATTGGGATAGGGTTTTACCCGCGGCCCTCTTCGCGTACAGAGAGGTCCCCAATGAACATACAGGGTTTTCGCCCTTTGAACTTGTCTTTGGCGCGCGACCGCGCGGCCCAATGTCTTTGCTGCATGATCTTATAACAGCTGACAATATTGACGATGACACAAAATCTTCTTACGAGTATGTCATCGCGCTGAGACAAAAGATTATCGAAGCATGCAAATTGGCAACGTCCTCTTCTGAATTTGCTAAGCAGAAGGCAAGACAATTTGCTAATAAGAAGAGAACTTTACGACAACTTTGTCCTGGTGACAAAGCATTTGTTTTGCTACCTTGTCGTGAAAATAGACTCCTTATTAGTTGGAAAGGTCCGTACGATATAATATCGAAAATTTCAGATGTTGACTACATCGTCGATATTAACGGGAAGCATAAAACCTTCCACATCAATATGCTTACGGAGTTCCATGAACGTCCTGACTATTTACAGCCTATTTTCCAGGCAACGGACGATTCTCATGTCAAACATGGTCATTACTCATCACTGTCTGTAATACAGGATGAGGAAACAAGGTTTTTCGGATGTTAATCTCCCGCTTCCAATGATCCCACTTCATTCTAGTGAATCATGGAAAGACGTTACTGTTTCTCCTGATTTGTCTCTAGGAGAACGGCGACAAGTTTCGTCTATGTTACAAACATTTCAGGATGTCCTCACTGACATCCCTGGACAAACTCATGTCATTGAGCATGACATTGTTCTAACTGAACATACTCCAATTAGGGTTAGGCCTTATCCTATCCCTATACATTTCCAAACACAAGTTGAAAAGGAGTTGGATGAAATGATAGATTTACAAATAATCGAACCATCCACTTCTGCATATTCTTCGCCGATGGTTATTGTTCGAAAAAAAGACAATAACATACGTCTTTGCGTTGACTATCGCAAATTGAATCAAGTTACGAAGTTCGATGCTGAACCTATGCCTTTACTAGAAGAGTTACTTACTCGTCTTTCTAAATCGCATTTTTTCACTAAACTTGATTTGTCTAAAGGATATTGGCAAGTCCATTATCCGAACGCGCCAAACCTCTTACCGCTTTCTCTACTCCCAGAGGCCTTTTCCAATGGAATTTTATGCCTTTCGGCCTTATGAACGCACCAGCTACATTTGTACGCATGATGCGTCGAATCCTATCGTATCGGTCAGATGTCATTGCTTATCTAGACGACATCTGTCTTTTCAGCGATACTTGGGAAGATCACTATTCAGGATTAGTTGAATTATTATCAACTCTGCGTGAGTATAACCTGACAGCAAAACCATCTAAAGCTTGTATTGGCTTTAGCGAAATTGCTTTCTTAGGCCATCGAGTAGGTCACGGTTTCTTGAAGACAGAAGACCATAATATCACTAAGATACTTAACATCTCTATCCCTAGGACTAAAAAGCAAGTGCGAAGTCTTTTAGGTCTCATACAATTTTATGGACGTTTCATTCCGAATCTGTCCTCTATCATGGCACCTCTTTCTACACTATTAAAGAAAGGGTCGCCTAACATGGTTCACTGGTCTCATGAATGCCAATCTTCACTAGAGAAGATCAAAACTATGTTTTCATCACCACCTATTTTAGTGTTACCTACAACAGATAAGACATTTGTTCTTCGTAGTGACGCTTCATCCACTGGGATTGGAGCGGCACTAATGCAAGAGTACTCTGGAACTCTGCATCCTGTAATGTACATATCCAGAAAACTTAATGCTGCAGAAAGGAATTACTCGGTTTTAGACCGCGAATTATTGGCAATGGTTTGGTCAATTCTCAAACTCCAAAGATTCCTTCTGGGCGCGCATTTCGTAGTGGAAACTGACCAAAAAGCTCTTACGGCTATCCAAAGTAAGAACTTGAAGAGCTCGAGATCAACTCGATACGCAATCGCTCTTCAACCTTTTCATTTTTCGGTACGAGCTATCCGTGGTTCAGAAAATGTGATGGCGGACATTCTGTCCAGATGCCCACATGATGCCACTTAACTGTTAAATATTGGATCTTTTTAATATGTATAACTTTACAACAGTTATTTTTTGTTTCTTTACTAAGATACACATTTGTAATTTAATAATAATAGAATGATGGTATCGCTACTTAGCGGTTTATTGATGTTAATTCACCGCTGTTCTTTGATGATTGTTTCTTCATAAATCATAAATTTAAGATTGTAGTGTGAATTTTTGGTATGCATTGTATAATTACCAGAATTGTATTATACGTACATCACACCTTCCTGGAAACATTTATTCGTAGGGAAACAATTTCTCTCAGATTTTGAGATATATATTCTCACCAGTCATATTAGGAATTATAGTTATTCCTGATATTTTCATCTGCGCAGTATTCTTGCGTTGTGAGCCTATTCTACGGTGCTCCTAGATGTATTTAAAAAAAAAATAAAATTTTTTTTTCCCGGGAGGTGTGGTAAGACTGTAAAGGGCAATTTTTACTATCTTGCAATATAATACATTTATATTCTTATTATGTTCGCAAATATTTTGGAAGCAAAGTATTTCCTTTTTTAAGTGCTTAAGGAGAAGTCATTTTTGGGTTGCTTCCCTTGAAAATAGTTCTGTCATCTTCGATCGGACTCCGCAGACGACTCTAGGCCTACTGCGATTTATTCTGTGGCTGGGTAGGAATAGATTGTTCTTGCTTCAGTATATCTATGGCCTGAATTTATACGTAGTGTTTGTATGAGTAGGACGAGTCTGTCTTATATATGGATATCTTTGCATTTCTAAGTCGAACTAATTTGGTTGTCGCTAGAAAAGGTCAAAGGCTATGCAGCGGAAGTATCGCTAGCAAGGGGTGTGATCCATGGCTGTCATCCTGTGAGGATGCCGAGTTTTGTTGTAGCAGGCTTTTTTGCCGAAATAGTGATCTATATATGGATGGGGAAAAGTGATAATCATTTAGACATGTTGTATGTACTTTACCCCAGTGTTTATTCTCTTTTGCCAAGGAATGGCAAAGTTATATTTCGCATAAAAAGGTAAAACCACAATTTATTATGAACTTGGGCTTCGCCATCGTTGTTGATAAGCAGATGCACAGTGGTACTTTTAAAAAGAATATCCATTCAAAGGAAGAAGACATTCCTATGTATCAGCACTAGATTGTATGATATTATTCAATTACCTCTATGAGAGAAGCTATGAAGAAATGAGGACATTTAATGAATGACTAATTTTGGTCTATATTCTATAGTGAGTGAAGCTCACGAGAGAGAGAACAGCCATGTTGAAATTCATATACTTTGTATTTATCGAGTGAGAAAAAGGGATGCCTGTACTATCGCTCGATGAACCAAGAGATCACTGCTACGTGTGAGAACCCATGTCTGGGATTCCTATATTATGAAATATATATATATTGAACTTTACGTGAAGGAATATTCGCTAGACGAGGTTAGGTCTAGGAGCCTTCCTATATAGTGGTTTTGGTCTGACGTGCCCAGTCAGTAAAGCCAGATGATTTACATGATGGAACGCTGAATGCTTATTTACGAATGCTCCATTATGATATTTGCCAAGCATGAATGCTAACTTAAGATGATATTCCTGTGATCAACATTATGCTGTCTATGTCGACATTTGTTCCTGTAACCATACACGTACTGTCCAAGTGTGCGTCCCATTAAATGTTATAAAAGACCACCGTAGTTCCAGTACTTCTTGAATTCGAACAGTGTGAGTATGAGTGATGTACTACCAACCTGTCAACTCTATCGAATCATTCTACCATTCGCGTACTGACATTCAGATACACACTCATTGTTTACACTCACATTCTTGTCGGAGCCTCATCACGTTCCAGGACAAGATGACCTGTATGACCAAAACTGTGCTGGGTTTGATGAGTTGACAATCGTTACACTTTGCTACACCAGTCCCAACATCTACATTTATCCACTGGTGGACATTCACATCATTTAACAAATAAAGCATGATTCAACAACTAGTAGCCAGTATGAGTTAACAACTACACAAAGGTTCAAGCACTGAACTCACTGCGGAGAGACTTCTCGATTACCCTATAGTTGCTTTGAAAGTTATTGACAGGGTTTCTCCAGCGAGAAGTGCAGCACAGAGCACACAAGAGAGAGGCTGTAGATATGTTATATAGTGATCCCACGGCAGTAGATACAGATTCTATTAGATTTTGTGTCCGTGTTTTATTCTCCACAGTGTCTCTACTTAAGACGAACGTTGAGGAGAAAAGTAAAGTCATAACAGAGCTCAATACACGATTGGGTGAGTAAAGTAAACTTATAATTTAACTCGGCACACCAGTGGGTGATAATAACAATGTTATATTAGAACTGAACACACGACAGGGTAAGAAAAATAAGATTATAGTGAAATTCAACACGACAAGCTAATATAAGAAGTCTGCACACACCTATTTGGGACGAATACGCTTTAGAACTCATTGCAAATGTCAAAACAAGGGGCAATAACTGCAGTTTAATGCGTTTTAATTTATAAATACTACAATGCCAGTGGAAAATAGAGAAAGATTAATGGGGATGGGGAGATTATTTAAATTTAATAAATGAAAGCTCCTATACGAGAGAAGACGAAAGGGACCGAAGCAGGGCCGGCTCTATGGTATTTCTCACCTTATGTAAACAGCTCATTAGCCGCTCTCAAGTGTTTGTCTCTCTCTCTCTCTCTCTCTCTCTCTATATATATATATATATATATATATATATATATATATATATATATATATATATATATATATATATATATATATATATATATATATGAAAAATGGGATATCAAGCCTTGTGCTAGCTGATAGAACAAACAGTTATTTTCAGGTTTTAGCATCAGTACTGCACCTTAGTTGCCAAATTTCAATTATTTTTGAATGGCAATTGCGTTCTGATATGTCATGTGGACCCGTCTAGATTGAGAGGAGGATGTCTCGCCACAGGAAGACAAACACCTCAATTAAATCCAGAAAAAAATAACACACAACATTCAAACACGTAAATGTGCTAATAGAAATACATGTATGCACACATATTTAAAATGATCTGGATGAATCTCGTTACATGCCCATTGAGACATATTGGGAATATGGTGTTAGGCCCATATTTTCTTGACAATACAGCACACTAGAGGTGATGTGGTCGGGGTATAGAAGGGCCACATAAAATATGATATGTTTTTCCATCGGTGTCACGGATTGCCCCCCTGCTTTGCAGCAGTGGCCCAACAGTGACTAAAACTCAAGGGCATCTAATATTGGCTTCCAAGGTATCTACCTGCGCGCAAGATTACTCTTGGCAGAGATGCAGATAGAAGGTTAATAACACTTCTGCCTTAAGGGAGAATTCACAACATATTTCCAGAAGTCACAAACAACGTTACATTAGGCTGAACAATTGTTAATGCTTTATATCTGGTCCATCGCCTTTTGTGAAGGATTTAAGCAATGGTTTAGCCAGTTCAAGCCCCCAGTTGGTGTAATCCAACGAAATCCCTCTTATAAGGTATAGCTCTGTTTAGAGGTAATATATATGTCTAAGTGTATGTATGTGTGTGTGTGTATATATATATATATATATATATATATATATATATATATATATATATATATATATATATATATATATATATATATATATATATATATATTCTGGCTCAAACGTTTGCTTTCATACATATAAAAAACTGAAGCCACTATGATTGTTTAGTTTTAAAACAACGTGTTACAATTTTAATAATGAATTAGTCTTTAACAGTTAAAATAAATATGGAAAGATTGGTGAAATTTAGATAAAAGTTTTCGTCACGGAGACGTAAGTGAGGATTTATCAAAAATCCGTTGCTTTCGCCTATTTTACAAGAAACTTAACTCTAGCTGAGTCCTGCAGCTGTGGTTCATCAATTCTGTAATGACGAAAGCCTTCTACACACTCTCCTCCACTGTAGGCGGTTAGGGTGGATGCTTTTTTCTCACACTAGCGGCGCTAGTACCACAAATCGCCTGATGGCTTGTAACCACGAACTTTAGAAAAATAGAAAAACAAATGCCTTCTGCTAAGTACATTTGTTTGGAGCACTCTAACAGGCCCACCAATGTTAGCTCTCAGAAGAATTTAATTCTCGAGCCCGCACATCGTAACTCCGAGAAGATGGTTAAAATTCATCAATACTACTCTGAGGATTAACGGGTGACATGTGTCTGGACAGTGAGAATATGATTTGTGCCTGAACTAACATTAACGAGTTACAAACATCTCAAAAATGATATGCTACACTTGAGGCATACATGATGCAATTATCACTAATTACTGCTCCAGTTGGAGTCATGGGGTCACCTCTGCTGTCGGGTTTCCGCACGACTAGTCTGAAACAATCACCAACTCATGCAGTAGTGGTTCATGCATATACTGTTTTCATATGTTGAGGTTGCCAGTCTCATATATCACCACCAAACAAGAAACCTGTAAAATTTACATTAGTAAATAAATTGTTTACACTTACCCCAAAGTTTTGGGAATACACAATCTCCTTGCACAGATTTAGACTGGACACAGCTCTGTATTAGATGCTTCGAAATCACTTAGGTCTGGAAATTATAGTTAATTCCTCTGATGGCGGATGTTCTGCGAAATTACTGGCCTGGGAAAACGTTTGTTTAATTCCTCTGTGACTTGGTCTGGGAAATTAGAGTTAATTCCTCTGACGGAGGATGTTCTGCGAAATCACTGGCCAGGGAAAACTTTTGTTTAATGCCTCTTTAACTTGTGATCAAATTCCTAAGTTTCCAGTCTTGTATTAAAAATGCGGTTTTACTTGTAAATTCCTAAGTTGCCCAATACTCGATCTGTTGTGGAATTTCTAAGTATAATGTATCCTCTTTCTTTCTGGCTTTTAGGAGTTGCTAGTCTGACGTTGGCGCTGCAGTGTGTTTACTGACTTTGATTTCACTACATTATATTTAACAATCCTCAGTTCAAATTCCAGCTATGTTTCCGCCTAATTCTCCAGTGAGATACATTGTATATTCCGGCCTCTCAAATCAACCAATTCAATCGAATCTCGTTCAGCACTACGTGGGTAGGGGTGTTTCAAATAAACAAAATACCCTCACGTGTTTCAAAATATTAAATTTAATATCCACGCGTGACCTCTTCATATCGTTGCGTCAGACTTCCGCCGGCATCTTGTGCTATCTTCACAAACAAATATTGTGCACTGATACTGTCTCGATGCTGTCGTCTGCAAATCTTGAGTTTCCAGACAGGTTTAACTGTAATTTCGATACAGAACGTACATCGGAAGCGATTACATAATTATCTACCGTCTTGTGCAAACATAGGGATAGTGGCTAGCCACCTGGAGTCCAGTGACGGACCGTCGCGTTCAAAGGGATCAATAGAGATGACCGTCTCTATCAAATGTGGCCAGACAAATGAAGCGAAAACGTATCAGTCGCTGATCGGTCAAATTACATGGCGTTATTACAGTTCTGTCTGGGATCGGCTCAAAGCAAACATGTAACAATTAAAGATAGTCCCGTGGCCGATACTTCCGTAGGTGTGTGGAGTGTTAGAGACGTCACCCTACTAGATCCAGCATAGAGAGTAAATAATGGTGTATAAAATATGCCACATAATGACAGGGAAGAGAAAAATAAGAAAATATCACCCCCACTGGAATGTAATGCAATCCTGCCTTAGTGGACTTGAGATCGCACAACAGTATCGTCACAATCGGAAATGCGATTTGTTTTAGTTATACAAATTTCTTTCCTTCACTCCATTTTACCGTCTCACAAATTTTACCGAACTAGGCGACTGCCTAGTTCGCCTAATCGTAAAGCCGGCACCTGTGAAGTGGCTTATGGTTCGGTTGTAAGGACCATCTTCATGGCACACGGACAACTCCATCAGTGCTCCGATCTCCTACCTTAGATCACACAAAGAGGATCTCAGGCCAGTGCACGAACTCCGTAGCACCGGCGAAGATACCAATGTATACAGGAATCACACATTCTTTAAATATTTTTGTGGTGGGTAGGTTTCCTAATTTTTAAAATTTTTCCATTCTTTACGATTTCCAATGTCCGAGGGGTTTTTAACGTGCGCAACTTGCACACGGGATCTCCTATTCAGCGGGGAGTATGACATAATTAGGAATCATGATTCTGAAAAAATGTCCATCAATTATATTCTCCGTACTGGGAGCGAACCCGGTACCTTTTGAATTAGAGGCGGACGCCAAACCTGTTAGCCACTCCGGATCCCATTCATGAAATGAAAAAGTAGTCCTGTCAAAGGTAATAAATGAAAGTGGAAAGTAGGGTTAAGTAGGGATATAAAATAATTGGATACAAAGAAAACAGACAGATGAACTGATATTATATTGTTTTTATTATTGCTGACACTTTATATTGTTTTTGTTTGAATGTAAGAAGCACACGAAGTAAAGCAGTCAGAGAAGCTGTCACAGGAAACACAAACCGACCAAGACGACCTTTTATTCAGGTAAGAAATACATCAACATTCCTGTTGCTGTCATTTTCGACGGAGTCATCTGTCAAGTTATTTGCTTATGTTTGTATCATAAGTATAATTGTGTCTTTACCTGCGATGTCAGGTTGATTAGGGGTTGTCTTCCCTTGTTTATTCATTCATTGTGTTTGACCTTTAGGGTCAGAGGTTGACAGTTCGGCGTAGGCCTATGGGAAGGTTTTTTAAGCGGGAGTGAGATATACTTCCGGGAAGCCGGGAGGTCCTGTTTTTCTGAAGGGACCAAGAGTCCATTGTTTTTCGGGGAGAATCTTCGAAGTAACTGCTATGGCAGTTTTCCCCAGTGAATCTCTGTGCGTCGGGATGACGACAGAATTCCTTGTGTAGTTCTGAGGATTCATTTACCAGGTAATACCGACCTTTATGCATTATTACGCTTTTCGGTGGCAGAACATGTAAAGGATTACCTAGGGTGAACAGCAGTTCACGGATCCGCCATTTCAGAACTTATATATATTTGTGCTCGAGGTAGCCATCCAAGACTGTTAGTCTTATATTGTCCAGAAATCCAGTGACGAAGATATATTGTGGGAGCCGCAGATTGGCGGAACTTCCATCTACAATAAGTATTACTGCAGGGTTGATGATAACCTATTTAACAGAAGTACACGGCCGACGTTAGGACGAGGCCTGTGCTTCCGGCTATTATACTACAGCCTGATATGTGCAATTGGCAGGGAGTGCCAAGTTGCACCTGTGTGTCAAGGTAACTAAGGCATCTGACGCGTTTAGTCAGAGACGCCAAGGGCGACGCTACGAACTGTCATTATTGAAGAACTTTGCTATTGACCATGCACGTCTATTCTGATGTTTACCTTTTTGAATGCCAAATGTATACCTATCGATGTCAGGTCAGCATGACCTTGTTACACTGACTGTTCCTGTTGATATTATGTGTGTTCCCGTCAATAAATGTCTTGAAACATGCCTGCAGTGTCAAAGCATCCTTGATTACTGCATGTGAGAGTATGGGTTGCAGGATCTACATCTATACGAGCCTAAAAAAACATTCGCGTCTTCATTCGCACCCACACTCAATTCATCATACGCTCGCACTACACATCTAACAACATGTATACTGTCTTGGGCCAGTGATCACCTCAACAAGAAAAAAAGACAGTTACATTTCTGGTGGACCAGTTACGTGGGCTCTTATGATACATTTCTTGTCGCCAATGTGGCCTAGAAACTTACATTTCTGATGGACCAGACCTGTGGGTTTAAAAAAGAACAGAGCGAGCATTTGACATTATTGTTGACATTTATGGATCCAGAAATTTACATTCCTGGTTGGCTGTTACATGTATGATGTCTCCAGTTTTGTCGAGAAAGTTACAAGAAGGACAAGTACACATTACACTTCTGATCTGTGGGTCTAAGCTACACACGGGACAGCCGTAACACACAACGCTAATTCTACACTTGCAAGTTTTGGCTACAACAGGACAGATATAGGTCATCAACGGTTGACACAAATAAACAGTACGAGCATTTATATTATAATGCTACATAAAGCATAACAAGACAAGTACTGAAGTGAACTACTAGGCATTTGCTACGTGGACCATAACTGCATAGAAGGCGGGTTCCTATTGTAAACAGTACTGCGGGTTGTTACACGTTTCATTCAACAACAGACTTTTCTAGGTCAGAGTATTCAAGCTACATTGTTGGAGGTCAAGTGTCTGTAAACAGTACGTGAAATTGTAAACATTCAATGTGCAAGCCCTAATTTGAGAAGGTCATAGTAACTTTGGTTCGTGAATACCACTTTATGTTACAGTGGATTTGACGTTCAGTGCGCGTTTGACATTTCGTTTCTGTGTTCGCAAGGAGCAAGAATTTTATTTTAGTTTCAGCTGTGACTGAACTTGTTCTGCAACACATTGAAATTGATTGCTATATGTTTATGTCACTTCTACTGTTTTGTGTATTTTTCTGCGGGTTTTTCGGTTGGTGGGTCTTACGGTAAATATGCCACTTGATCGAGGCTTACTGTAAGCGGTCTGTAGGTGCAAATTTTCTTAATTTGGAAATTTGCTAGTGACAATTGGTCGCTATTGATGTTAGCTGTGATGTAATTGTACTTAACGTTGTTTTTGTAATATTTTGTCTGTTTTTCAGTTTTGATTGTCGATTTGTTTTGTTTGTATTCTGTAGGTCTCTCCTTTCTTGTGTATTTCTCTACACATTTTTGGTTAAAACAGTGTTGCCATTTGCATTGTTTTGTATTTTTGTCTTTGTATTTTTTTTTTGGTTGTACTACATTACTGTCATGCACAGTCTACATACACATACTTGGTCATGTTTTGATATTATTGATAAGGTAGACTCTTCATATAGAGTTTCTTAATAAAATATTATATAAGATATTTATACAAGTTCTTTGATAAAAGACTTGTTATCTACAAAGATTAAGACTAAGACAGTAAAATAAAGTGAAGTGAGTATACAAGTCTAGCATTTCAGACTTGTCTCCCATTGAAGTGGGATAAGGTAATTTATTTAATTTTTTCAGGTTTCTGATCTCATTAGACAGAATGTCTACATTGGATTTCTTCATCCAGCAAGGGTTGACCCTTGGTAAGTCTGGTAAAGAATTGGAAGAATATTCATCTGCTCAATTCGCCATTGCATTAAAGTCAGAAGAAAAGAAACAAAAAGAGGAAATTAAATTGAAAGCAGAAGCTGAACTAAAGAAGCTAGAAGCTGAGAATAGAAGATTAGAACTTGAAGAAAGAAGGTATCAAAGAGAGGCTGAGGAGAGAAAAGCTCAAGCTGCTGCTGAGGAGAGGAAAGCTCAAGCTGCAGCTGATGAAAGAAAATTCCAGATGGAAATGGAAGACAAAAAAATTCAAGCTCAAGCTGCTGCAGAGGAAAAAAAAAACTTCAAGCTGCTGCAGAGGAAAAAAAACTTCAAGCTGCTGCTGAGGCTGAAATTAGAAAAATGGAACATGAGGAAAGAAAACAGAAGATGGAACTTGATGAAAAACTCGCAATTTTGGAGTTAGAGAAATTGAAATTGGCGAGTACGGGTGCTCAGCAAACAACTTCGAGTACGACAAAGGAGTTTGTTAGTAGGATTAAATTGCCTCATTTCAATCCTTTAAAGGATGACGTAGCAGATTATCTAGATAGATTCCAATTTTTGTGCGATACGCATAACATAAAAAAGGAAAAATATGTTGAACAACTGATGCCATTTTTTACAGGTGACACAGTGACTACTCTTATGACAATAGACGAACATGAGAGGACTAATTATGATGTTGTCAGGGCAGCATTGCTAAAAAAATACCAATTAAAACAAGAAGACTATCGTCTTCGTTTTAGGACAATGTTGCCAGAAAATGGAGTAGATTTCTCTGATTTTGTTACAAAGATACGTCGTACATTTACACGATGGGTTGAGTTGTCTCAGATTGAGAAAACATATGAAGGTCTAATGGACTTATTATTGCGAGATAAGGTTTTGTCATCTGTTAATGATTCTTTTCTTGCATTCCTTCATGAGCGTAAGCCTAAAAACTTAAAAGAAATGGAGGAATACTGTTGTCAGTATGCCACAGCACATCCCCATGCTACAGTTAGCAATTCTAAAGTGAAAGAAGGGTTGCCAGCTGCTTCGGCAACACCATATGGCCCTAATTTCAGAAAAAAATTTCAGGGTGCTCAACAAAATTGGAATAGGGGAAGTAATCAAAATTACACTCAGAAGCGGAGTAATCCAACACATGATGGTTCTTCGTCTATGCAGTGGAGACAAGATGGTAGTTCTCGTAATTTTAGTGGTAATAATTTGAGACACTTTCGTAAAGGCTATCCAAATAGTAACTATTCAAATTTTCGAGGTAATCATTCTCGACGTCAAGATTATGACGATGGTGAATTTAGAAACCGGGATTCAAACCGGAATGATGATTACAATAGGCAATATGATAACAATTACAGGGGAAATGATAGTCGAAATAATTACAGGGGAAATGATAATCGAGGTAGACCTAGGTTTAACAAAAAAAGACCTTACCAACAGGCAAACTCTGCGCAACAAGAGTTTGATGGAGCCTGTAATACAGTAAATGATAGTGGTAACTCTAGGGCTATCACTGGTTGTGCTTTCGATTTTGGGAGAGCAACTGAATGCCCCCAATGCTTAACATTGTTTGACTCATCAACTGTATCTACGCTAAGTTGTGGTCACCCTCTACCTGCTCTACCTGCTACAGTTGCGCATGATGGGAGAGGATCTCTCATCTTAGATAAAGGTCTAATAAATGATAGGCTAGTCTCAGTACTTTTCGATTCGGGATGTACTACCGTCGGGGTTAAGGGGTCTCTGATAGATCCTTGCTGTGCCACTGGAAAAACAATCAAATGTGTTACATTTGGTGGTACTATGGAAAGCTATCCTACTGCTATTATTAGGATTGACACTCCTTTCTTCACAGGAGATGTCCATGCATGTCTTCTTCCTAATCCTATTGCGGATCTTATAATCGGTCGTATTCATGGGGTTAAAGAATGCACCCCGCAACAAATTTCTAGTTGGGAAGAAAAAAACATTCAAACGGTCAATGCAGTGGTGACAAGAGCTCAAGCTCTTAATCCCCCAACTTCATCTGATAATAGTAATGAAGTTGATAGCCAAGACGAGCACTTGGTGATTTCCCATGACTCGTTTGTTAAACGTCAAGAAGAGGATCCTTCTTTGAAGAAATACTTCCTTCTTGCAAAGAAAGGGGATCCCAATCAAAATACGAATCACAAATCGTATATCACTATGAAGAATAGTATATTGGTACGAATGGTACAACACTCGGACAAGTCTATGCACTCGCAAATTCTTGTGCCTAAGGGTATGAGAGCCTTAATTCTTCGGCATGCACACGATTCTCAGTGTGCGGGACACATGGGTTTTTCCAGAACTAAAACTAGAGTCCTTGCGTCATTCTTTTGGCCATTCGTGAATAAAGACATCCGAATTTATTGCCGATCTTGCAAAATTTGTCAAAGAGGTCAAGTTCTAGAGGTCCGAGACATGCTGCTCCTATTCAGGCTGCAGATATTCCGATTCGGCCGTTTCAGAAAATGGCTATAGACATCATTGGTCCGTTCAAAATTAAGTCAGCCAGAGGACACCAATTTATCCTCACTTGCGTGGACATGTGCACGCGTTGGCCAGAGGCTATTCCTCTGAAGAGCATATCAACTGTCGATATCGCTGATGCTCTTTGGCTCGTATTTTCTCGTCTGGGATTCCCCGGAGAAATACTGTCGGATCACGGCACTCAGTTAATTTCGGACGTTATGTCTCAGGTAATGGCTACGCTAGACATTAAAAGGTCTCTCAGTAGTATTTATCATCCAATGTCCAATGGATTGGTAGAACGTCTTAACAGGACACTAAAGAACTTACTTGGCAAGATAACGGAGGATCATCCTGAAGATTGGGACAGGGTTTTACCTGCAGTCCTCTTTGCCTATAGAGAGGTTCCCAACGAGCATACAGGGTTTTCTCCTTTCGAACTTGTCTTTGGCGCGCAACCGCGCGGGCCAATGTCCTTGTTACACGATTTGATAACTTCCGATAATATTGACGATGATACACAATCGTCATATGAATATGTTATAGCTCTTAGAGAAAAGATTATCGAATCGTGCAGGTTAGCAACTTCATCTTCCGAATTTGCGAAAGAAAAAGCTAGGCGATTTGCTAATAAGAAAAGACGCCTACGTCAACTTTGTCCTGGAGACAAAGCATATGTCTTACTGCCCTCAAGAGAGAATAGACTTCTCATTTCTTGGAAGGGTCCATACACTATAGTCTCGAAAATTTCTGATGTCGACTATATTGTCGATGTGGATGGAAGGCATAAAACCTTCCATATAAATATGCTAACAGAGTTTATTGAACGTCCAGACTATTTACAGCCTATTTTCCAGGCGACGGACGACTCTCCAGTTCAACATGGTCACATCTCATCCCTGTCTGTTATACAGGATGAGGAAACTATTTTTTCTGACGTGAACTTACCTCTTCCTACGATTCCACTTACTTCAACGGAATCGTGGAGAGACGTTACAGTCTCTTCCAACTTGTCTTTTGAGGAACAACGTCAAGTATCCTCTACGTTACAATCATATCAGGATGTCCTTACCGACATTCCTGGACACACAGATGTCATAGAACATGACATCATACTTACTGATCGTAATCCGATCAGAGTAAGACCATACCCAATACCTATTCATTTTCAAGCACAAGTCGAGAAAGAATTGGATGAAATGATTCAACTACAAATAATTGAACCATCCACTTCAGCTTATTCTTCGTCGATAGTTATTGTTCGAAAGAAAGACAATAACATACGTCTTTGCGTTGATTATCGCAAATTAAATCAAGTTACGAAGTTCGATGCTGAACCTATGCCGTTATTAGATGATCTACTTATTAGACTTTCTAAAGCTAAATTCTTTACTAAACTAGACTTGTCGAAAGGTTATTGGCAAGTCCCACTGACGGAACACGCCAAACCTCTCACTGCTTTTTCGACACCTAGGGGTCTGTTTCAATGGAATTTTATGCCTTTCGGGCTTATGAACGCCCCAGCGACTTTCGTGCGCATGATGCGACGAATTCTATCAGATCGTGCAGATGTCATTGCATATTTAGACGACATCTGTCTTTTCAGCGATACTTGGGAAGAACACTATGTGGGTCTGAAGGAATTGCTATCTACTCTACGTGAGCATAGTTTGACTGCTAAACCCTCTAAAGCTTTTGTTGGGTTTAGTGAAATTTCCTTCCTAGGTCATCGAGTTGGTCATGGTCTGTTGAAGACAGAGGACCAAAACATTTCAAAGATATTAAATATCTCGGTTCCGAAGACAAAAAAGCAAGTGCGTAGTCTCTTGGGATTGATACAATTCTATGGAAGATTCATTGAGAATCTGTCCTCCATTATGGCACCACTTTCAACGTTATTGAAAAAAGGTTCTCCTAATATGGTGCGTTGGTCCCAAGAATGCCAATCTTCATTGGATCAGGTTAAGAATTTGTTCTCATCTCATCCTATCTTAAGACTACCGACGATTGATAAGACTTTTGTCCTTCGTAGTGATGCCTCTTCCACTAGCATTGGAGCGGCACTAATGCAGGAATATTCAGGAACTCTGCATCCTGTAATGTATATTTCTAGGAAGCTGAATGCGGCAGAAAGGAATTACTCGGTTTGGACCGTGAATTGTTGGCTATGGTTTGGTCCATTCTTAAGCTACAAAGGTTCCTTCTGGGCGCGCATTTCTTTATGGAAACCGACCAAAAAGCTCTTACGGCTATGCAAAGTAAGGATTTGAAGAGCTCGAGATCTACTCGTTATGCTATTGCTCTTCAGCCTTTCCATTTCACGGTGCGAGCTATCCGTGGTTCGGATAATGTGATGGCGGACATATTGTCTAGATGCCCACATGATTCCAGTTAAATCTTGTGTCCTAGTTTTTCCTGATATATTTTCAGACTTAGGTCTGTCCTTAATATCATAATATGTTGTAATACAAATGTATTTGGATGATGTTTAGATAATTAAACAAATTTCATTTTGTCCATCCATCAGTGATATGTTGCTAAAATAGCATTGACATTTGTATATTGCTATGATTATATTATTTAGTAATGTTTGATATATGATTGGTATTGCCAGCAACTTAGGTTTCTTGAATGGTATCCCTTAGTTTGTTTGGCTTAAAGGAAATATTTTCTCCTATGTTGGGAGATGATTTGTACCCTCTTCTATTGTACCTGATATTAGGTTCATTGTTTGCATGAGCACAGAAGTGATACTGGTGCTATCTTGCTCATGAACATATTAAAAAAAAAAAAAATTGCATTTTTTTTACAGGGGGGTGGTAGTAATGTTGCTGTCATTTTCGACGGAGTCATCTGTCAAGTTATTTGCTTAGTCATCTGTCAAGTTATTTGCTTATGTTTGTATCATAAGTATAATTGTGTCTTTACCTGCGATGTCAGGTTGATTAGGGGTTGTCTTCCCTTGTTTATTCATTCATTGTGTTTGACCTTTAGGGTCAGAGGTTGACAGTTCGGCGTAGGCCTATGGGAAGGTTTTTTAAGCGGGAGTGAGATATACTTCCGGGAAGCCGGGAGGTCCTGTTTTTCTGAAGGGACCAAGAGTCCATTGTTTTTCGGGGAGAATCTTCGAAGTAACTGCTATGGCAGTTTTCCCCAGTGAATCTCTGTGCGTCGGGATGACGACAGAATTCCTTGTGTAGTTCTGAGGATTCATTTACCAGGTAATACCGACCTTTATGCATTATTACGCTTTTCGGTGGCAGAACATGTAAAGGATTACCTAGGGTGAACAGCAGTTCACGGATCCGCCATTTCAGAACTTATATATATTTGTGCTCGAGGTAGCCATCCAAGACTGTTAGTCTTATATTGTCCAGAAATCCAGTGACGAAGATATATTGTGGGAGCCGCAGATTGGCGGAACTTCCATCTACAATAAGTATTACTGCAGGGTTGATGATAACCTATTTAACAGAAGTACTCGGCCGACGTTAGGACGAGGCCTGTGCTTCCGGCTATTATACTACAGCCTGATATGTGCAATTGGCAGGGAGTGCCAAGTTGCACCTGTGTGTCAAGGTAACTAAGGCATCTGACGCGTTTAGTCAGAGACGCCAAGGGCGACGCTACGAACTGTCATTATTGAAGAACTTTGCTATTGACCATGCACGTCTATTCTGATGTTTACCTTTTTGAATGCCAAATGTATACCTATCGATGTCAGGTCAGCATGACCTTGTTACACTGACTGTTCCTGTTGATATTATGTGTGTTCCCGTCAATAAATGTCTTGAAACATGCCTGCAGTGTCAAAGCATCCTTGATTACTGCATGTGAGAGTATGGGTTGCAGATCCAAATGAATACAAAAATATTCTGACAAAACTTTAGAAAGTCTATAAAAAGTTTTTCAGTCGGTAGAAATACGAAGACAAAAGACAAACCAGTGACACCTAGTGGGCAAAAGACAGCCCTTTTATTGCACACGTTTTAAAACGCCAGTAACCTATTTCCAGTCACGTGTGATCTGGCGTAAGGACAAGTTTATCAAAAGTTTGCTATAACTTAAATACTCTCTCTCTCTCCCTCCCCCTCCTCTCCCCCCCGCCCCCACACCTAAGAAAAATCCTGAGCAGAATAAAATGTGTGTATGCAGACAATATAATAAGTAAAAAATGGAGAGGTCATAGGTCAGATAAGACAGAAGAGAAGAGTTAAAAATTGAATTTCAAGATTTAAAAAAGATAATTGATCACATTCTAAATTCTTCTTCGTACACTCTCAGACGTCCACTTGAATGTTCTCAAAGAAAGCAGTAGTCAGTTTGAGGCTATTTGAATCCCCGTAAAGCTTTTCCACGAAAGGAGCTGGCGTCGGCCATATGCACTTTCTCTGTACCACATATAAGGGGCAACTTTGAAGCAGATGTTCAGCTGTCATTTTATCAGTGCCACAGTTACACTGATCGGTAGTTCCTATCTTTAGCTTGTTGAATAGATGGTATCTCAATATGTTGTGGCCAGTGCGGAGTCTGAAGATTACCACTTGTTCTGTTCGGTGGAGCTGGTAGTAAGCATCATTCTGTGTGTGCCCTGGATGTTCTACATTCCATTTGTTTCTGTAACTGATTCTGATAAAACTCTTTGCCTCCTCAGAAGTTATGCTTGCATCAGGCTGAGGTAGATGTGAATCTTCTTTTGCCATTCTTTCAGCCTCTTCATTGCCGGCGATGTTACAATGAGATGGGATCCACTGGATCACAACACTTTTGAATCGTTGACAAAGTTTGTGGAGCACTACTCTGAGATCATCCAGGTCTGTATTATTTTGTCTTTTCAACGTTGCAATTACTGACTGTGCATCAGTAAAGAAAGCAACTTGTCTCTCTGCCGTTTCTTCTGTCAATATAACCTCTGCTGCAGTTTTCAAGGCCTCTGCCTCTGCTCTGAAGTTGCTCGAGAATCGTCCTGTCGCCACTGACAGCCTTTTTTCTGCACCAGTGCTTAAGGTCAGAAAGACACCCCCACCTCTATTTTCTGTTGCATTTGTTGCTGATCCATCTGTGTATGCATGGGTCCAGGTGTTGCGTGGATAATGTTTCTCTATGTATTTTGTCGCTATGGATTTTCTATCTGTTGCAGTTTGGCTCTTTTTACTTTCAATTCCAGGAATGTTTTCTATCATTTTAGGGAAACGATTTTGTTTCCAAACTGGAAGCTTGTGTGCAGTGTAGATGGGTTTAACAGTGGATATTTCATCTATGGATACTGCTCTCATTTGTGGTTTGGTTGATTCTACAAAATTACTTCGTTTGAGTCTTTGCCTTCTAAGAGCATTTATTCTATGGCACATTGGGTGGTCTGTTAGTCTTTTGAATTTTTCGGCCTGTTGTTGAGCCCTGCAGTCTCTTCTATCTGTCATTGGCTGGAGGCATGTAATCTTTTCGAGTTCTTTTATAGGTGTTGACTTCATGCCTCCCGTTATAATTCTCATTGCTTGATTTTGGAGTCTGCTAATTTTATCGAAGTTTGTCTTAGCTGCTGTTGCCCATGCTGCCATGCCATATTCAAGAACTGGCCTCACTCGCCCTGTGTACAACGTCTTAAGCACTTTCTCATCTGCACCCCAAGTTGTTCCAGCAAGTTTTTTCATAATTGCCATTCTTTGTCTTGCTCTCATTCGATTTCTGTCAACCTGTTTTTTTCCAAGTCAGACGGCGATTAACGCTAATCCTAACCCTAATCCTAACTCTAAATGGTACGAAACAACACATAACTACTTGTATTCACCGCGGAGCAAAAAAGCACGAGTAATAGGAAATTACCTAAAAAAGTGTTTAAAAAAAAAAAGCAAAACTTCATACCTGCCTTTGGAGAACAGCAAATATTACAATTAACCAGGTTTCAACGTCGCAGGAAAGTGGCAGTCTCAATACTGCTGCACGCTGCACTTTATTTCTGTACTACGCGTTGGCCGGTACAGCCCACAAGAAAATTGTCGACCAACAACTGAGAGGAAGGAAAACAAGAAGAATTGTGTACGTTTGCTTAATCCAGTTAGGTTCACTTAGATGATTAGTAGTTAAGATATTTCATTATGAATATCAAGTTGTACAAATCATACAGCAAACATAGTGAGAACATAAACAGTGTTAAACAGCCTCTGTGTTGCATGAAATCAAGTGCCATCTGAAATTTGTCGTGTAAACAGTATTGTAACAAACAAACGAAAGTAATGAGTAAACTTTGGAGAAATAAGTAGCGTTCAAGAAAAGTGTTCTTAGAACTATTTGAAGAACTTCTGGCACCAACCTCATTGTTTAGTGCCGAGCCACGCTCTCTTTTGAGTTTTTATTCCTGTCGTTCGTACAGTCTCGTAATCTTTACAAGATTTTGATTACGTAGTGTAGAAGGGGTGATCTCCGGATGTCACAAGTTGCCATATTCTATCAATAGATTCTGTTTGTTCCAGATTTGCGTAAGGCAAATTCCTAGGTAGGCGCGTGAATGGGTGTGGCAAAATCCGTTCTTTGATTGATGTCAATCCGTTTTGTCCAGTGATCGATAGAAGTTCTCCAGGTCGTCACGACATGATTACGTACCATGTCGTAATTCAAACATGGTCGACTAAAGTACCGGTTGGATAATAAGTTTTCTGAAGCCAGGCCCCTGGTCAAGATTTTTCCTTGGGATCAGAAATCTTTTTTCTTTCCTGTTCATGTTTACTCGCTTTGGCGATGTGTAGCAATACAGCAGCATAGTTTTTCTCTACATGAGATAGCGAAATAGAGATGAAATAAAAATGTCCTTAATATGAGGGAAAATTCAGCAGAAACAAAAGACCGGGGAGAGATAGAGGAGGAATGAAAATAAAAGAGGAAGGATGCACGGGTGACATGCAGTAATAAATACAACGTATATTATTATTTAAATAACTCTTGGGGGCGGACCCTCTCCTACCAGGCGCATCAACCACGTGGGAAGTAGCTAAACTGCCTTTAAATATATGTTAGTACCGAGTAGGCAGTCATGGACCAAAACAAATAGTTGACATTAAGAGCGAGGTGGGATAGTTGGGAAGGGCAGCTGTCTGTATAAAACGCATCTGAAAACCGGCAAGAAAGAGGCGCCTTATCTTCTCCTTACTACCTTGTGAGTTCAACATTTTTGTCAAAGGTTACACAAACCTTTCGAAGGCAAGGGGAAACATCATCCTACTGTTCCTTGTGCAATCTTGATTCAAAATAAGTTCCTTAGAAAAGACAGCAGCGTTTGTGGGGGGTTGGGGAAGTGCCAGAGGAGCCACCTCGTCGTGCAGAGAGCATTGAGGGCTCCATCTGATACCCGACCGTCGTCAAGCTGCTGTTAGCAAATTTGGATTCAAGATAACTCAACCGTATGAACGTAGAATGTCAGAACACTAACGCAGAGTGAAAAATAAGATAGCATCAAGAAGGAGATGGAAAATAATGAATATTAATTTATTTGGACTATGTGAATTGCAGTATTCCGGAATAAGTTAAATGTATTTAGACAACTATGAAATAATTAATTGTGGAGGAATGAAACACGACAGTGGAGTAGGCATATAACTTTAGATGCAGATAAAGCAAGAACAATCAATGTATTTTAAGCTATATCACATCGAATCCTATTAGTTATATTTATGATATTCTTAGGCAGGTGTTGCAAAGAGATTAATATGAAATTAAACAACATATTGCAATATGAAATGAAAGCTTCAATAACATTCATGATTTCTATAATTACCTTATTTGACATTATTGTCTGAAGCCATTCTGCTGCTTTTATTATTTGTCAGTAAAAAAGTACACACTGCTAGTTACATCAACTGTTTGTCCTTAACTAAATAGCTTAATCGCCACAAATTTACCCAAATGGTCAGCTTCTGAACAATTTCTGATCTTCGTTTCAATTTTGTTGATCAGGCTGAAGCCTGTGTCACAACGGCTCTTAATGCTTAAATTGTAGCATTAAATACATAATACATATAAATGATTTTGCTGCAGGCACTATAATAAAGAAGTAGAAAACTAGACAACAGAAAAGCATCAGAGGTGATAGCCTTACTGAAGCCATTTTTGTGTGTGTAGTGATTAGTTGGCAGCGTGGTTAGTCACGATTCACTCCCATAACGAGGCGGTTGTGCCATTTGGATGGTCCTGTCGTTTTTCTGTTGGCTAATTTTATTTTTCTTACCGGTGCCTACAACATACCCGTTTGTGTGTATTATTTATTTACAGTTTACATGGCTCAGATTTGACTGTTTATTTATTTCAGTGTTTATACATGAATTGTAGCATGTATGTCAAGGACGGCAGACAATTTACTAAACAGTTCTTGTTAGAGAGTATCGGAAACCTTGTATTCTGCGAGTTCTCCACTGTACCGACGTTTATTTTCTCACTGACAACCAACTGAAAGTTCATATATTGATCAATAAATTCTTCCTTTGAAATTGAACATGTATGTTTTATACTAATATTTCTAGCTTTTCTAATTCAAATGATAAATTGTGTTAAGTTGTAAATCAGAAAAATAAATTATTTGTCAAAAATAAACCATTTTCAAGAAACTGGCTTTCAATAAACTCAAACACTCGTTCCACGGCTATAGTGTAAAGAGGAGCTCAAACCAGACTATTATTTTTGTGACTTATCGTGAAAAGAGTTACGTTTATATAGAGGTGGAAGTTTAATAACTTTGATTTTGGCGAATTGTAAATTCTTTACTGTTTTTTAACAGAATACACTGAAGAAAATGTATAATTATATATGATAACACGGAAATGTTAGTAAAAGGTATCAATGAAAATACCCATATTTTAACAGCCGAGATAGCTTAAATACTCAAGGCTCTAAAATAGTATAAAATAACACTCATCAAAACTTGACTTTTAACAGATTCCCTATTCGCAATGTACTCGTAAATTCTAAATTTAAAATACAGCAAAAGAAATATTTGAAGTACTTTTTGACACTGCTTACATGATTGTTGACACCAATGACATAATTTTTATTGTGTAACTTTCAGTAAGGATGAGCCGCTGGTATATCACCCAGCAGTACCTCAGACGTCACAGATTGCCTACAGTCCTCACATCACAGACACATGGTTTGAGACAGAGATTGTGAGATCTGGAGAAGAACCACCTGGAAGTTCTAACAGGGCTATGATTGCCATGTATAACGTATGCGGGAATGCCAATCTGCATAATATCGCAAACCAACGGATGAATTATGGAAAAACATTATATTACCATGGCACAAATGGACGCAGCGTGAAAAGTATACTAGAAAATGGCATCGATTTGACACATTCAAATCGCCCAGCGGATTTCTCCAGATCTGGTGCATTTTATGTAACTGATAATTTTAATAGAGCTATAGAATGGAGTAGGAGAGTTGCCGGTTGGAGAGGAGGCCCACCGGCTGTTCTTGCTTTTGAAATAGACAGAAGTTTGCAGAATGAACAGTATAATCTGTCATTGAGATTAAACAATGATACAGACAGAAAATGGTGGGAGTGTATTGTGTCTCATTTCAGGAATGGAGAAAGATCACCAGATGTAGCAAATGTTTTGAGAGATGTCAAGTTCATCTGTGGTCCGGTGAGCAGAAATGCATACTTAGGCCATCAACAACTGCCTTCACCATTAAACTTCACTCAGTTGTGTATTCGTGACCAAAATTATGCCAGACGTTTTGGGAGCCTTCAAAACATTTCTTTTGCAGTATTTCTTTATTAACAGAAATAAGATCATTCAGTGAAATCCTTATAGCTGTTTCAGTTCTGATATTATGAAACGGAAAAAAATCATTTTCTTACTCAACTTTTTCTTGTTTTAGAATTAATGGATAAAAATGTTGAAAGAAAGAAAAATGTGTGTCAACATTTTGATTACTCTACGTCAGTGTGGAAGGGGTGATCTCCGGATGTCACAAGTTGCCATATTCTATCAATAGATTCTGTTTGTTCCAGATATGCGTAAGGCAAATTCCTAGGTAGGCGCGTGAATGGGTGTGGCAAAATCCGTTCTTTGATTGCTGTCAATCCGTTTTGTCCAGTGGACGTTTGAAGTTTTCCAGGTCGTCCCGACATGCTTAAGTATCATGTCGTAATTCAAACTTGGTCGACTGCGTACCGGTGGGATAATAATTGTCCTGAAGCCAGGATCCCGGTCAAGATGTTTCTTTGGAATAAGAAATCTCTTTTTACTGTTCATGTCACCGCTTTGGCGAGTGTGTAGCAACACAGCAGCATAGTTTTTCTCTACATGAGATAGCGAAATAGAGATGAAATAAAAATTTCCTCAATATGAGGGAAAATTCAGCAGAAACAAAAGACCAAGAAGAGAGAGAGAGAGAGAGAGAGAGAGAGAGAGAGAGAGAGAGAGAGAGAGAGAGAGAGAGAGAGAGAGAGAGAGGATTGAAAATAAAAGAGGAAGGAGGCACGGGTGACATGCAGCAATAAATACAACGTATATTATTATTGGAGCTGTCTGTATAAAACGCATCTGAAAACCGGCAAGAAAGTGGCGCCTTATCTTCTCATTACTACCTTGTGAGTTCAACATTTTGGTCAAAGGTTACACAAACCGTTCGAAGGCAAGGGGAAAACATCATCCTACTGTCCCTTGTGCAATCTTGATTCGAAATAAGTTCCTTAGAAAAGACAGCAGCGGTTTTTTTTAAGGGGGGGGGGGGGAGTGCCAGAGGAGCCACCTCGTCGTGTAGGGAGCATTGAGGGCTCCATCTGATACCCGACCATCGTCAAGCTGCTGTTAGCAAATTTGGATTCAAGATACGATAACTCCACTGTATGAACGTAGAATGTCAGAACACTAAAGCAGAGTGAAAAATAAGATAGCGTCAATGAATAGTAATTTATTTGGACTATGTGAATTGCAATATTCCGGAATAAGTTAAATGTATTTAGACAGCAATGAAATAATTTATTCTGGAAGAATGAAACACGACAGTGGAGTATGCATATAACTTTAGATGCAGATAAAGCAAAAACAACTAACAATTCTGCCTTCACCATTAAACTTCACTCAGTTGTGTATTCGTGACCAAAATTAAGCAAGACGTTTTGGGAGCCTTCAAAACATTTCTTTTGCAATATTTCTTTATTAACAGAAATAAGATCATTCCGTGAAAACCTTATAGCTGTTTCAGTTCTGATATTATGAAACGGAAAAACTTATTTTCTTATTCAGCGTCTTCTTGTTTTAGAATTTCATTCATTCATAACCCTCCACTCCCAAAGGAGCATAGGCCTTCAACAAACACATGCCAAGTCCTCCTGTCACGTGCCATCATCTCAAGTTCTTTCCATGTTCTCCTCATCATTTTCACCTCTGTTTCCAACTCTCTTCTCCATGTACTTCTTGGTCTTCCTCTGCCTCTCTTGCCCTGGGGGTTCCAGAACAAGGACTGCCTTGTAATGCTATCAACAGGTTTCCTCAGTGTGTGTCCTATCCATCGCCATCGTCTTCTTCTCATTTCCTGTTCCACTGGCACTTGTCTAGTTCTTGTCATCAGTTCCACGTTGGTAACCTTGTCATACCATTTTAATCCCTCTATTCTACGCAAGCACCCATTTATGAAAGTCTGTAGCTTTTTGGTTGTTGTCTTTGTTGTTCTCCATGTCTCTGAGCCATACAATAGGACTGACTTCACATTTGAGTTGAAGATTCTTATTTTCGTGTTGGATCCGATTTCTCTTGATCTCCATACATTTCCCAATGCAATGAAAGCTCCTCTTGCCTTTTGTATTCTTATTTTGATATCGCTGTCTGTCCCTCCAACTTTGTCTATATTACTGCCAAGATATGTGTATGATTCTACATCTTGTATTGGTGTTTCTTCAAGTTCAACCCTGTTATCATTACCTGCATTTATTCGCATTATTTTTGTCTTTTCCCTGTGTATTTTCAGACCCAATTGCTGTGACCTCTCATCGAGTGTTTTCAATTTGTCTTGCATCTGATTACGGCTATGGGACAGAAGAGCCAAGTCATCAGCAAAATCCAGATCATCCAACTGCTTAGTCAGAGTCCACTGGATTCCATTTCTGTTGTGTGTTGCCGATGATCTCATAACCCAATCTATTGCCAGCAAGAAAAGAAATGGAGACAAGAGGCATCCCTGTCGCACTCCTGTTCTTATCCCAAACGGTTCTGTAAACTGTTCTTCGTGAAGAACTCTGCATGTCATGTCTTCATATGTTTTCTTTATTAAATTAATGATCTTCAGGGGAACTCCATAATGCCTCAACAATTTCCAAAGTGATTCTCTGTCTACACTGTCAAATGCCTTTTCGTAGTCCACAAATCCGATGTATAGTGGTGAATTCCATTCCAGACTTTGTTCAACTATTATTCTCAAAGTGGCTATCTGGTCTGTACATGATCTATTTTGTCGAAAACCTGCTTGTTCATCTCTCAGTTTCTTGTCTATGGACTCTTTTAATCTCTCAAGGATAATCCTGTTTAATACTTTTCCTGGCACTGATAGTAACATTATTCCTCTATAATTTGTGCACTCTTGTAAATTTCCCTTCTTAGGCAACTTAACCAGATATCCTCCCTTCCATTCTGCTGGTATCTCTTCCTTTTCCCAGACTTTACCAAGTAATTTATATAACATCTCTGTAGCCGTGTCGATATCTGCTTTGATGGCCTCTGCTGGAATGCCATCAGGTCCAGACGCTTTCCCATCTCTTAGAAGCTTTATGGCTTTCTTTATTTCTTCCTTCGTTGGTCTTTCACCGTTAATTTGTAGCTCTTCTTCTGCTGGCTGGATGTCCGGCGGGTTTTGTGGAGCTGGTCTATTGAGAAGGTCCCCAAAATATTCTGTCCACCTCTTCATTTTCTCTTGTATATTGCTGAGCAGTTTCCCATTCTTGTCTTTTATGAGGCACCTTGTTTGCTTGTATTTCCCTGTTAGCTTCTTTGTGCTGCTATACAGTTCTCTCATATTTCCTTTGGCTGCAGCATCTTCTGCCTCTCTTGCCAACTCCTCAATATACTTCCTCTTGTCTCTTTTGATACTTCTTTTTACTTCTTTGTTTGCTTCTGTGTACACTTCTTGAGCCTTGGCTTTGGAACTTCTGGTTTTGCTTGTGTTTAACTCTGCTTTCTTGTTTTTTCTGTCTTTTATCTTATTGATGGTTTCTGTTGTTATCCATGCTTTTTGTTGTCTTTCTCTTTTCCCCAGTATTTCTTCACATGTCTCCTTCCATACAGTTTTGACCTGCTGCCAATAGTCTTCTGTATTCTCTACATCTTCCAGCTGTTGGAGCACTTGGAATTTGTTGGATACTGTGACCGCAAATTTGTCTCTTGTTTCTTGATTTCTTAGCTGTCCTACATTATACTGTTGTCTATAATTTTGCATTGTTGCATATCTCTTGAGTTTCATTTTTACTTTGGCTATCAGAAGATGGTGATCTGATGCTTTAGAATTAATGAATAAAAATGTTGAAAGAAAGAAAACTGTGTGTCAGTATGTCTATACTTTCTCGCATTGGGCATGTGACATTCTGTGTAATATTCCATTTTAGATTTATACCTTCATGTGACACAGTATTAGTCTTATCTTGAGATTCCATAACCCATCTTCTTCTGCATTTGAATTATTGAAGTTGCTCTTAATTTATTCCTGAACAGATAAATGATGAATTTCAGTATCCAGTCTTAGATGATCATAAGTATTTTATCTATATTCCTAGCTATCATTATATAATTTCCTTGATATTCTTTTACTAGTTGTCATATAATAATTTTTGATCTTGTTAAACGCTGTTTTACAACACTGTGTATTTCCTTTTACACCTCTGTAATTTTTCCTCCTTTTGTTTAGTAAGAAAGAGAGAGTGGCACGCTTGTAAATATTCTAATAGTTCTTTGACATTCATACAAAAAAAAATATATATATATATAGACACCACATGGCGTGCTGTTTTGTTTGACATGGCAGTGTCATATAGATGTTACCTGTTACATGTAACAAAATCAAATGTTACCTGTTACATGTAACAAAATCAAATGTTATCCTGTGCATATTACACAAATTTAAAATACAGATATGCTGTTATAGAAATCAGTAATGTTTTATTTCTACAAAAATTGTAAACTCTTTCCGCCCAGACGGTTTTAGGTGACTCCCTGTCACCAAGGTGAATGCCAATTTTTTTATTTTTTTTATTTACACAGGTGATGATTTTAAAAACAAGTAGCAAACATATACATATACTTTAAAAGAATACTGAGGAAAGCGGAATAACATTAGCTGAGCCTCATTTGTCTCCACACATCCACCACCTCGGCAGAGAGTCTGCTCTGTTCAAACTAATTGTCGGTTATAATTAGGGTGTTTTTATTGTCCATTTTGTGATTTATATGCATCATATTGTTTAACTACAATTTGATATAGTTCTTAGTGATGATTTTTTTACATTAAAATTTATCGTTTGATTATTTTATTGACTATTTACACTATGATCGTTTTGTTGTTGGATGTTTTCACGTGTCGCTTGTTGATTAATTTTTAATTCTTATTTGCTTTTTATTTTTCTTAGCAGTATTAATAGTGTTTATTTATTTATTTGCGCATTATTTCCTTTGGGTTCATGGTGTGTTTGTTTTTTGTTAATTTAAGTATTTGAAAGTTTTGAAAATGTAATTCTTTTTTCTTAAATAGAAGTACTAGTGGTACTATTATTATTATTTGTTACAATTATTACTTGTTCGTGAAGAGGGACGTGGAAATCCTTTAACCAGTGTACACGGGGTAGGGTGGCACCAGGATAAGTGGATTTCAGGCACTTTTTTCAGTGTATCGAAGTTGAGAACATCCAGATGATTGGATTAAGCGGCACCTGGCGTCTGGTGGATCACCAAGGAGACAGCTGGTTGTGATGAAACTTTACCTTACTATCAGTCCCGAGCCATGTACTGTGCTTTCAAAGTCGACCTTTAGAAACTTAGTGTTATGTTATATTATCAGCGATATCTGTGTCCTGGGTTGACGGCCTGCAGTAATTCTGCAGGTGATTTGCCCGAGTCTGCACTTTGTGGTGTCCTGTACACGGTAAGCAGTTCATCTAGCGCAGTGCTCAACCTTTTCGACTTCACAGCACACTTAAGTGCCCTTAAAACTTTCACGGCACACTTAAGTGACCTTAAAACTTCCACGGCACACTTAAATGCCCTTAAAACTTCCACGGCACACTTAAATGCCCTTAAAACTTCCACGGCATACTCAGAAGCTGAGCTGGGGGAAGCAGAAGGAGCTTCCGCTCCTCATGTGCACGTTCCAAAATTGGCACATTTTTCATTGTTTTAAAAACATTTTCACCTACCCAGGCACTCACGCACACGCGCGTACTCCTAAGAATTGTTTCCTGCTGTGAACAAGTGCTGACTGCTGTGGATAACGTACAATAGTTCAGTTTTTTTAAAATTACTAATTATTGTCCAGAATGATTCCGCTTCTCCAGCGGATGTGAATAAGGTGATACCTTTTTAGACAATCACACCCAGTGCTGTTTTAACCTTTGAAAATTGCTTTAACCGTGAGCAGTGAAATTACACAAAAACTTCTTACTTAGCCGTTCGTCTTCTACCGTGAGGTATAGAGGTAGAAAACACACACACACACAATTGTATATTACTCAAAGTTATTTTATACTACTCGTCAAAAGTCAAGGGTGTCACTGTTGCGTGCATTTTTTGACGCACATATTACAAAAATCGATATGGCTATTTAATATGGGAAAAATATAGACATTCATTCATTTGTGTATGAAAATGCTGTCTATGGTAAAAGCGAGATAATCCATGTTTGATTTACACTTTTGATTATAGGAGTAATCGTTCTGGATATTGATCCGGCGCAAGGATATTGCGCTTGCGTTTGTACTTATTTTTTAGGGCCAGAAAATATATTAATTTGCTTATTGTGTTTATGGCCTGAATTCATATGTATTACATATTATTAGTACAAGTAGAATCAGTCCTATATTGTATATTTTGGATTGGTAGGAGGGACTAGATTCTTGTATTCCGGTCTAGCGGAAGTATGAGTTGTTTTGACAAGTCGTGATGAGTTCCGATGTACTACTTACAAATGGCGGGGTACGTTTTTCTAGAGCTGGTCCTTTCGTCAGAAAAAGATGTCTTACGAAGTGGTTTTTTCTACTGAAGGAGATGGTGTCTCTACGATAGTTTGTGTTAGAGACTCTCCTTATGTCAGTATATAGATGATTCGGACTCCAGGTAATCCCAGCTCCTATTTTGATGATCTCTCGTCGGTTAGGCCTAGCTTGACTTTTTGGGCTTCGCTATGCTAGTGTCGTGTTTTGTATCGACGAAGATGACAGATTTTCCTGCAGCGGTTATGGCTACGTGAATTAACCTGATCACCGTAGAGCTGTATGGAAACATTTATGAAATCCTTTATATACCCATTATAAATTAACTCTGGCTTATATTCTCCTTCCTATGAATGAGTGAACGACAACTCAGGGAGGCAGCCATGTTGGATTTCGGTCATCATCTGTTGTGATCACTGCCAAGAGAACAGATTATTTATCCTATTATCGGACAGTGACAGGGAGATCTCAATCTTGCTAGAAACCCCCTTCGTGGTTTCATAATATATGCTACAAACTATGGACGTCAAGTAACTTTAGTTATTTATCGATCCGCCTTCACTGACGCGTTTAGTCAGATAGGGGGATGTGGCCATAATGTATCATGACATTGAACTTTTGATGTACTGCCCATTATTTCTGAATGTGTCATGACTTCAGATCTGCTATGTATACCTACAAATTGATATGTCAACATACCATGATGTACTCGTATGTCCCAGTGTGTACGTCTGAATAAATTGAGTAAACAAAGATTCCAGCAGTCTGCATTGGTGCCTTGTAGACACAAGTGTATGAGTGATTATATTGGTCAGCACACGAACAGTACACCATTCGCGGTAATCACACTCTACACTTCTACTTCATACATACACCATCCTGCGTCGGTTGAAGTGACCAAGTTTAGGGCCTGCTTCCCCTGGAGCCTTTGCCTTCCCTAACTCAGGACTAGGGTGAGTTACCCATTTACAGCTGGGTAGACTGGAGCATGCCTGATCCCAACAACACACCACCCTTCCTTACAGAGCATCCAGTGTGTGTGTGTGAAAGCAACTTTACAGAGTGGAAAGAAGAAAACAAACTTTACAGTGGCGAGCCAGATTCCTGGGTCCAGCTTACGCAGTTTTGTGTTGAGAATCACAGTTTACAGCTGAAAGAACATTTGTTTGAACACATCAACACCAGTAGGACAGCTATACAGTCGATGTCAGCTTGACCTGTATTACCGATAGGATGCTGTATCTAGGTCAGCGCTTGTTGACAGTTTTTCGCTGTACAGACAGTATTACACAGGACAGTGGTATCAAGTGTAGAAAATATATCTGGAGCAGTATTGTTGACATTTCTCAACGTACAGAAGAATCACAGTGTTGTTGAACATAAAGTGCATAGTTCATCGTGGGATCTTCATATGCTCAAAAGAGAAAAAATTGACAGTGTAATAGTTTAGAATTAAATCTATTACTCAATAAAGTGGCAAGTTATTAGAATTAAAATAAACTGTGCCTGCTTTACAACACCATACCTGCAACACATTCCATTCATGACATAAATTATATTGTATGCTATATGCTATTTATGCTTACATGTTATTTGTTATGTATTAAATTAATTTATGTTCTGTGTGACTAGTACAAGGTATGCCGAGTTACATTGGTCTGGTACTAGTATTCGATAGGTACACATTTTCTTAATTGGAAATTTGTTAGCAACAATTTGCTGCTATTTCTGTTAGTTGTGATGAGGTGTTCTTTTCTTCGTTGTTTTTGTTAATAATTTTGGTGTTCCTTAGTTTTGTTTGATTTGTTTGTATAATTGTAGGTCTCATCTTTCCTTTCATTTCAGTTTTTTTACACCCTTATGTTTATACACTGTGGCGTTATTTGTCTTGTCATTTTATTATTGCAGTTATCATCACGGTTTCTGTGATCATTTTTTTTTTTCATTTCTCCTATTTAATTTAATTTGATCTCTGCAAATGTGTTCATATTGTCTTTTCTTGTTTGTCCTTTGTAATGTCTTTAGTTGACATATGACGTATAGTGGTATACACTGATAGTATAGTACAGATCAGTACTTTATGATTGTTATTGTTATAAAACAAAATGTACAAGACCTTTGTAAGGCTTGTCTCCCAAAGTGATTGGTAAAGGGAAATATTTTTTCCACAGGTACCCAAGTGATCTTTGATTACATTGAGATATACAAGACCTTTGTAAGGCTTGTCTCCCACAGTATTTGAGATACAGTTATTGTGTCCATAGGTACTCAAGTTATCATTGGGTATTATAAACCATACAAGTTTGGACTAAGACTAAGTCTATGGTATAGACTTGTCTCTCATTAACGTGAAAGAGGGTAATTTATTTACTTTTTCAGGTTTCTGATTTAAGAAGACAATATGTCTACATTAGATTATTTCATTGCACAAGGAAAATCTCTTGATAAGACTGGAAAAGACTTAGAACAATGGGCTGTTGCTCAATATGACAAAGCATTAGCTGCAGAAGAGAAAAAAATTGCTGCTGCTGTTGAAGAAAGAAAGGCTGCTGCTGAGGAAAAAAAAGCTGCGGCTGAGGAGAGAAAACTTCAAATAGAAGAAAAAAAAGCTGCTGCAGAAGAAAGGAAAGCCTTAGCTGAAGAAAAAAGATTAGAAAAAGAAGCTGATACTGCTGCTGAACTTAAGAAATTGCAGATGCAAGTGGAGGAAAGGAGATTTGAGGCAGAACAGAAGAAATTAGAAGCTGATGCAGAACAGAAAAAACTAGAAGTTGCTGCTGCTGCAGAACAGAAAAAACTAGAAGTTGCTGCTGCTGCAGAACAGAAGAAATTAGAAGCTGCTGCAGAACAGAAAAAATTAGAAGTTGCTGCTGCTGCAGAACAGAAAAAATTAGAAGCTGCTGCAGAACAGAAAAAATTAGATAGAGAAGCTGAAGAGAGAAAAGCAATAAGAGAACATGAGTTTGAATTAGAGAAATTAAAATTGACATGTATGAGTAATGTTAATCAGGCATCTGGTGGTAATGGTAAACCCTTTGTATATAAGGTCAAGGTACCAGCGTTTAACCCTACCAGTGATGACATAACATTTTGGCTTTCTAGATTTGAACGGGCTTGTCGATCTCATAATGTTGACAAATCACAGTATGTGAATCAGTTGTCTGAAAATCTAAAAGGGGGAGTCTCTGAGTAAGTTATATTTTGTTGAAGAGGCCGACAAAGATAATTATGATGCTGTTAGGGCAGCTTTGATAAAGAGATATCAGCTGTCTGAAGAAGGTTATCGTCTTTTGTTTAAAACAATGAGACCTGAGGTAGGTGTAGAATTCTCAGATTTCATCTCAAAAGCACGAATTACACTTTCACGATGGATTGAATTATCCAAAACAGAGAAAACATTTGATGGTCTTACGGATTTATTGCTAAGAGACAAGGTCATGTCTTCTGTAAATAAATCATTCCTAGAGTTCTTACATGAGCGTAAACCTAGTACAATAAAGCAAATGGAAGAATATTGTGACCAGTATGCCACGGCACACCCTGACATGATTCTTGGTAACTCTAACATTAAAGAGAGTATGCCAGTTGCTTCGGCAACAGAATATAATCAGAATTACTCACACAAATTCCAAGGAGCTAAAAATAAATTTGATAAAAAGGTTAATTGGGATAAGTATCAAAACCAAGATAACCGCTCAAATCAGAGTTCTTCTTTGAAGAACTGGAATCGGTCTGATAGTCCTCGACACGCGAGGGGTTCCCATAATGTTAGAAATTCTCGGAAAGGGAGTAGCTATAGGAACTACCCAAGTGCTTCATGGAGACAAAAGAAACAATATTACAGGGATACTCAATATAATGAGCATGATGATTATGATCATGAATATTATGATTCAAACCCAAATAGGGGTTATAACAGAGGCAATAATAATTATAGAGACAATTATAACCGAGGTAGATCACAACACAAAAGACATGGTAAATCTTATTACCAGGCTAACTCTGCACAACAGGAGTTCCACGACACCGATAATCAGAATAATGATAAAAAAGACTCCAATAGTGTAGCAAATTCCGCTTTCGATTTTGCTAGAGCATCTGAGTGTTCGCAATGCAAAACATTATTCGATCCAACCACAGTGTCTACTTTAAGCTGCGGTCACCCACTTCCCGCTCTTCATGCGTCAATTGCGCATAATGGAAGGGGTGCTCTTGTCTTTAATAGGGGCCTAATAGATGGTACTCCGGTATCAATTCTTTTCGACTCGGGGTGCACTACCATTGGAGTGAGGCAATCACTCGTAAATCCTTCTCGAGCTACAGGCAATATAGTCAAATGTGTAACATTTGGTGGCACATTGGAGAAGTACTCCACTGCCATTATCAATATTGCTACGCCTTTCTTTACAGGAGAGGTGCAAGCATGTCTCTTGCCGAATCCGATCGCTGATCTTATCATCGGTCGCATTCATGGAGTGAAAGAATGCACTCCACAGCAAATTTCTAATTGGGAAAATGTTAATATGCAATCGGCTAATGCAGTAATCACTAGGGCTCAAGCTCTTAATATGCCACAATCTTCACATTCTGAAGATAATGATGCGCAGATCCAAGATGATCCCTTGGAGATTTCCCACGATTCCTTTATCAAACAGCAGGAAGATGATCCTACTCTAAAGAAATTCTTTACTCTGGCAACAAAAGGTGATCCGAATAAGGATACAAATCGTAAATCTTGGATTACGATGAAGAATGGCGTACTTGTACGTATGGTACAAGACTCCGCTAAGTCCATTCATTCTCAAATCCTTGTGCCTAAAAATATGAGAGTTAAAATCTTACAGCACGCTCATGATTCGCAGTGTGCTGGACATATGGGTTTTTCCCGTACTAAAGCTAGAGTTCTTCAATCTTTCTTTTGGCCTGCTGTGAATAAGGACATACGAATCTATTGTCGATCTTGTAAAGTATGTCAAGAGATTAAATCCAGAGGTCCACGCCATGATGCACCTATTCAGGCTGCAGACATTCCCATTCGGCCATTTCAAAAAATGGCGATAGACATCATTGGTCCATTTAAGATAAAGTCTGCTAGAGGACACCAATTTATTTTGACGTGTGTTGATATGTGCACACGTTGGCCGGAGGCTGTTCCTCTAAAGAGCATAACTACTGCTGATGTCGCAGATGCTCTTTGGTTAATATTTTCTCGTCTGGGGTTTCCAGCAGAAATATTATCCGACCATGGTACCCAACTCATATCGGATACCATGTCTCAAGTAATGTCGACTCTGAAGATAGAGAGATCGCTGAGTAGTATTTATCATCCTATGTCCAATGGGATGGTGGAACGTTTGAATAGAACTCTGAAAAACCTACTAGGTAAGATAACAGAAGATCATCCTCAGGATTGGGATAGGGTTTTACCCGCGGCTCTCTTTGCATATAGAGAGGTCGCCAACGAACATACAGGATTTTCTCCCTTTGAACTTGTCTTTGGCGCGAAACCGCGAGGTCCTATGTCCTTACTTCATGATCTTATAACTGCTGATAATATTGTCGATGACACAAAATCCTCTTATGAATATGTCATCGCACTTAGACACAAGATTATTGAAGCATGCAAATTGGCAACTGCTTCTTCTGAATTTGCGAAACAGAAGGCAAGGGAATTTGCCAATAAAAAAAGAGATGTTTGCGTCAACTTTGTCCAGGTGACAAAGCATTTGTCTTGCTACCTTGTAGGGAAAATAGACTTCTCATTTCTTGGAAAGGTCCGTACGATATAATATCAAAAGTTTCCGATGTTGACTATATCGTCGATATTGACGGGAAGCGTAAAACCTTCCACATCAACATGCTCACGGAATTCCATGAACGTCCTGATTATTTACAACCTGTTTTCCAGGCAACGGACGATTTTCCAGTCCAACATGGACAGTACTCATCTCTGTCAGTAATACAGGATGAGGAAACGAGTTTCTCGGATGTAAATTTACCTTTTCCACTGATTCCTCTTCACTCTAATGAATCATGGAAAGATGTTGCAATTTCTCCAGAATTATCTCCAGGAGAGCAGAAACAAGTTTCTACTATGTTAGAACAATTTCAGGATGTCCTTACTGACATTCCTGGTCAAACTGATGTCATTCAACATGACATTATTCTTACTGACCATAGTCCTATAAGAGTCAGACCGTATCCTATCCCGATACATTTTCAAGCACAGGTAGAGAAAGAGTTAGATGAGATGATAGAGTTAAAAATTATTGAACCATCCACATCAGCATATTCTTCGCCGATGGTTATAGTACGGAAAAAAGACAATAACATACGTCTTTGCGTGGATTATCGCAAATTGAATCAAGTGACTAAATTCGATGCTGAACCTATGCCTTTACTAGAAGAGCTACTTACGAGACTATCGAATTCTCACTTCTTTACTAAACTCGATTTGTCTAAGGGATATTGGCAAGTTCCACTATCCGAACACGCCAAACCGTTTACTGCTTTTTCGACGCCTAGGGGTCTATTCCAATGGAATTTCATGCCTTTCGGTCTTATGAACGCCCCTGCTACATTTGTACGCATGATGCGTCGAATCCTATCTCATCGCTCAGATGTCATTGCGTATCTTGATGACATCTGTCTTTTCAGTGATACTTGGAACGATCACTATAATGGTATAAATGAACTATTGTCTATCTTACGCGAGCATAACCTGACAGCGAAACCATCGAAAGCATGTATTGGTTTTAGCGAAATATCTTTCTTGGGACACCGTGTTGGTCATGGGTTCCTAAAAACAGAAGACCATAATACAAGTAAGATACTTAACATTTCTATTCCTAAGACTAAAAAGCAAGTACGAAGTCTCTTAGGTCTAATACAATTTTATGGACGATTCATCCCGAATCTGTCCTCCATTATGTCACCTCTTTCTTCCTTGCTAAAGAAAGGGTCTCCTAATGTAGTCCATTGGACTCAAGAATGTCAATCCTCTTTGGATAAGGTTAAAACTATGTTTTCTACTTCACCTATCCTAGTATTGCCTTCTAAGGATAAGACATTTATTCTTCGTAGTGACGCTTCATCCACCGGGATTGGAGCTGCACTAATGCAAGAGTACTCTGGAACTCTGCATCCTGTGATGTATATTTCTCGGAAATTAAATGCCGCAGAGAAGAATTACTCGGTCCTAGACCGTGAATTATTGGCTATGGTTTGGTCAATCCTTAAACTGCAAAGATTTCTTCTGGGCGCGCATTTCATTGTGGAAACTGACCAGAAAGCTCTTACGGCTATTCAGAGTAAAAATCTGAAGAGCGCGAGATCAACGCGATACGCGATTGCTCTACAGCCATTTCATTTTTCGGTGCGAGCTATCCGTGGGTCAGAAAATGTGATGGCAGATATTTTGTCTAGATGCCCACACGATTCATAACTGTTATACAACTTTGATACAGTTGTTTCTATGTTGAAATGTGTACACATATGTAATATATCATATATTGATTGTAACACTACTTAGCGGTTCATTCATATTTATTCACCGCTGATCTTTCAATGTTTTTTGTCTTTGATGATCATGATGTTAAGATATCTTAGATGAAATTTATGTATAAACTAATGTGAAAATTGTGTCATTGCTAATATTGTAGTATGCGTTGGTGACACCTCTCTGGAAATATTTATACTTAGAGAAGTACTTTCTCTAAGGTCATAAAACTTATGCTTATCATCTGCGCATTGTTATTGGTGCGTTGTGAGCCTATTGTATGTTGCTCCTAGATGTATTTAAAAAAAAAAAAAAGTACCATTTTTTTTTTCCCGAGGGGTGTGGTAATCTGTTGCGTGCATATTTTGACGCACATATTACAAAAATCGATATGGCTATTTAATATGGGAAAAATATAGACATTCATTCATTTGTGTATGAAAATGCTGTCTATGGTAAAAGCGAGATAATCCATGTTTGATTCACACTTTTGATTATAGGAGTAATCGTTCTGGATATTGATCCGGCGCAAGGATATTGCGCTTGCGTTTGTACTTATTTTTTAGGGCCAGAAAATATATTAATTTGCTTATTGTGTTTATGGCCTGAATTCATATGTATTACATATTATTAGTACAAGTAGAATCAGTCCTATATTGTATATTTTGGATTGGTAGGAGGGACTAGATTCTTGTATTCCGGTCTAGCGGAAGTATGAGTTGTTTTGACAAGTCGTGATGAGTTCCGATGTACTGCTTACAAATGGCGGGGTACGTTTTTCTAGAGCTGGTCCTTTCGTCAGAAAAAGATGTCTTACGAAGTGGTTTTTCTACTGAAGGAGATGGTGTCTCTACGATAGTTTGTGTTAGAGACTCTCCTTATGTCAGTATATAGATGATTCGGACTCCAGGTAATCCCAGCTCCTATTTTGATGATCTCTCGTCGGTTAGGCCTAGCTTGACTTTTTGGGCTTCGCTATGCTAGTGTCGTGTTTTGTATCGACGAAGATGACAGATTTTCCTGCAGCGGTTATGGCTACGTGAATTAACCTGATCACCGTAGAGCTGTATGGAAACATTTATGAAATCCTTTATATACCCATTATAAATTAACTCTGGCTTATATTCTCCTTCCTATGAATGAGTGAACGACAACTCAGGGAGGCAGCCATGTTGGATTTCGGTCATCATCTGTTTTGATCACTGCCAAGAGAACAGATTATTTATCCTATTATCGGACAGTGACAGGGAGATCTCAATCTTGCTAGAAACCCCCTTCGTGGTTTCATAATATATGCTACAAACTATGGACGTCAAGTAACTTTAGTTATTTATCGATCCGCCTTCACTGACGCGTTTAGTCAGATAGGGGGATGTGGCCATAATGTATCATGACATTGAACTTTTGATGTACTGCCCATTATTTCTGAATGTGTCATGACTTCAGATCTGCTATGTATACCTACAAATTGATATGTCAACATACCATGATGTACTCGTATGTCCCAGTGTGTACGTCTGAATAAATTGAGTAAACAAAGATTCCAGCAGTCTGCATTGGTGCCTTGTAGACACAAGTGTATGAGTGATTATATTGGTCAGCACACGAACAGTACACCATTCGCGGTAATCACACTCTACACTTCTACTTCATACATACACCATCCCGCGTCGGTTGAAGTGACCAAGTTTAGGGCCTGCTTCCCCTGGAGCCTTTGCCTTCCCTAACTTAGGACTAGGGTGAGTTACCCATTTACAGCTGGGTAGACTGGAGCATGCCTGATCCCAACAACACACCACCCTTCCTTACAGAGCATCCAGTGTGTGTGTGAAAGCTGCAGTTTGTTCAACTTGTGCAAATACATTGGCAGGTTGGTTACGAAAATCGCCGAAGCATAAGTCGATGCCTTTTGGAGTGCCAGTAATATGGCGTGAACCGACAAATCACGCTACTGATTGTTACTTCTGCTTGACAGATATCCATGGTTTCACTTTTAAAACTAGAAAGTCTGTGGTTTATCCAAATATTGAATCGGTTTCGAAACCAGTGCCTCATGATCCAATCACGTGTCCGATCCCAGTTCTACCAGAACAATATCCGTTGGACGTGAATAAACCATCAGAAAGTGATAGTTTACCTGCTTTTGAAACTATTTCTGACTTGGATTATATACTGGTGAATGATGGTGTTCACTTAATTAACCATTCAGAACTTTCAGATCTAATACGTGATCTGGCTCTTATCAAGCGGAATTACTTGGTTCGCGACTCAAAGAATGGAATCTTTTAGCGCCCAATACTCCGATATCTAAATTTCGTCATAGACACAGAGAACTTGTTCAATACTTTGAGATGGATGATGACATTTGCTATTGCAAAGATGTAAACGCTCTAATGGTGCAGCTTGGTATTGAGCACATAGTCAACGAATGGCGACTTTTCATCGACTCTTCCAAGACTAGTCTAAAAGCCGTGTTATTGCATAACGGAAATTTATTTTCATCAATTCCAGTCGCCTACTCTGTTCATATGAAAGAAACTTATGACAATATGGCTATAGTTTTGGCAAAAATAAAGTACAATGACTACCAATGGCGGATTTGTGGAGACCTAAAGGTCATTGCAATTCTCACGGGCATGCAGACTGGGTATACTAAATTTTGTTGCTTCCTATGTGAATGGGACAGCCGCAACAGACAGGAACATTATGCAAGAAAGGTGTGGCCTATCAGGGATCGTATGCAGCTCAGGCATAAAAATATAATACACGAGCCATTAGTTAACAAAGACAGCATCATTTTACCACCGTTACATAAAAAGTTGGGGCTCGTGAAGAATTTCGTAAAAGCGTTAGATAAAACGAGCAAAGCTTTCACTTATCTTCGAGAAAAGTTTCCGCAAGTTAGCGATGCAAAGACAAAGGAAGGTATCTTTGTAGGACCTCAGATTAGGAAAGTTATTGCAGACAAACAATTCAAGAACTTGTTACATGGTAGTGAACTTCGCGCATGGATGGCATTCACATCGATCGTCGATAACTTTCTGGGAAATCACAAATCTGTCGACTATGTGCATACTGTTAAGCAGTGCATAGATGCATACAGAATTATGGGCTGTAACATGTCCCTCAAAATCCATTTGCTCGATTCGCATCTTGACTTTTTCCCTGACAACCTTGGCGAAGTCAGCGATGAACATGGAGAACGATTCCATCAAGATATCGCCGTAATGGAGTCACGTTATCAAGGACGGTGGAGTGTGACCATGCTTGCCGATTATTGTTGGATGCTTCATCGCGATGTACCACATGCCATTCACCGACGAAAGTCGACTGCAGAGAAATTCAAGCCTACATAACTGTTATACTTCTTGTACGAATGATGTTGTAATACTGTATGCTTGTTAAAAAACTTCAATTGCGTATTTCTAGAGATCCCGACCTGATAGAGAAAAACGGTTTGCAGATTTAAAAACAGCGCATTAAAATTGACCAGAAAAACATAGAAATGTTAGAGAAAGAAAATTTTGTTTTTGTTTTGTTAGCCTGTGTTGTCTTTCCATCTCGTCCCAATTTTATTACTCTTTTAATGTTCTGGTTTCCTCTACATTTTGTATTTTCTTTTCTTTCGGATTCTACCTGCGTGGCCATTCTTCCCCTTCGCAGACCCCACCCCGCGGTTTGTTTACGTTCTGGCCTTCAGTATAAATTCCCCTCTGGTCAATGCGGTCAGCGTACGATAATATTATCTAAGCTGCACCTGGTGTTGGCTGACCAGAGGAATATCTCTTGCGCTCAAAGTGTTTGATCACGAGTCAAGAGGGTCTGTGAAGAAACGGCCCGCTAGCGGCTGGTACCCTTCGAGGCCTGGGTAACCGTTTCATCTCCGATTCAGGGGGAGATAACCCGCGGTCGGTCTCTGTGGTTTTGCCCCTTAGACGAACGCAGCGAGCTCTCATAATATTATGCATTTGTCTATCTGGGAAACTGTATCGCGGTGTGTCTCTGATGTAGTCTCTAGAATCACACTGGTCTTACTTAATATTACGTTATACGCCAGGCCAGGTGTTCGGTAGCGTAAATTGTAGACTATAAAATTTGATAGATTTAATAAGTCAGACACACTCGTAAAATATTTCCTGCCCGAGTAGACCACAATGAGAATAAGGCAGACGTTAACACAGAACTACATGTTATTTGCCTAGGTTCTCGGCATTTCTCGGGTTTTCAGGGACACCGGATTGCTAGAACAAGAATCCAGCCAGGCGAAGAACGACCCATTCTCTTCGATCTAGAGGGTTTCTGAAAAACACCTAGCATCACGAGTTGTCACCCCCCCCCCGGTTCTACCTGAAACCAAACCCTTTTTGGTCAACACCAACCCCTCTAACGGGAAAATAAGCTCACGAACTGTGAAACGAGCCATAGCAACTCTGGGAAAATCATCGGTTGCAGTAGTAGTTTCGTACTCTTACGGAAAGTTATTAAAAGGCACAGAAGAACCTACTCTAAATTGTAAGTGGTACTTTCGATGGATCTTGCAATTGGGAATCGAATAAAACCATTTCACCTGGCATTACAGAGAAGAAGAAAACAGGTACATGTCTCCTGACACCAGGAGGACAACTATTACCTCACTCCCCCGGCCCTTCTACGTGAAAAGAACGACCGGACAGGACCAGGCATTCGCTATTATCCACGGAAATAGACAGATGCCCAAGTCGCCTAAGTCTGCCTTTCCCCCGGACAAACTTACGGAGAGAAATGTGTGCCTTTTTATTATCGGGACAGGGTGGACGAAGGACACGGATGCACCCCCGACTCTCTTCAAAAGGAGGTAGAAGAGGATCATCAGGAGAACAGTGTGGTAGAGCCGGCGGAGATACAGCCGCTTAACACCCACGGGACTCCGATTCTATATGGAGGCGAGAAGAAAATTAGGTGGACAGACAGAAGGAAAGACACCAAGCGACACAATAGGAAACAGCTTGGTGTACGCTGTTAAGGTACTGTCCGCCCGTTCGTTTATTCCCGTGTATTAAAAGAGTTTGTCTGCATTTGATATATGTATACCATTATTATTCCCATATGTGTCTATATGAATGTTAAAACATTGGTATACAACAAAAGTGTCACGCGAATGTTTTATTCGTGGGTATGCCAAAAACTGCACTGTATCGTCCCTGTATTATTTATGCAGTGTTCTCTCACAAGGGATCACGAATTAGTAATGTCTCAGATATGCCCAACAGCTCAAATATAACCAGGTAAGAAGCCAATGCTGTTCCGGTAACATAACAACACAGTTTATTGAAAACTCATGATCCATGAGACATGATGAACCGTCCTTAGTTAATGTCATTCTGTCTATTCGTAACATAGTGTTATACTCCGAATCTTTTTTTACCGGTTCTCCCGTTTTTTTCAAGCAAACCAGCAAACACAAGGCTGTTCACGTCTTGTTTTTATTTTGGGGTCCATTTTGTTCTCTACGTCATTGTTTCAAGACCCAAAAAAATCCTACGTGTTACGTACATTTATTACCTACGGGGGTAGTCTTCGGTCCTGCCAAATGTACGCACCAGTTTTATATAGTTATATTATTTGTGCGTTCGATTGATTCACGCACTGACGTGCACAATGCAGGGTGAGTTGCTTTGGACGCACGTGTAACCTAGTTGAGTAGTTTCTGACATCATGTAAGGGGCAGCTCGGACCATATTTATGTCCGCTGTGTTATCCTTTGATTTTGGCAAATGTGAAGTAGCCATCAGTTGTATTCGTATCTATTGATCTTCATGGCGAAGTCAATAGTGGAAGTATAAAGTAAGTGTCGCCCCATTTCTTATGGCATGTTTATTTATGTACATTAAAATATCAGGCCGCTCCTATTAATGGTCTAGCGGGAATTCATCGTAGATGACATTCCTAGAATTGGACACACGGAGTCGATAGCCTTTGAATCTTTTCGTAGAGGGAGAATACCTACAAGAAATCAAGTTAATGAATTTATATGCTTCACATGTTTAATATGCTGTTACTACAATGCCAGAAGCGTGGCATAGAATGGGAGAGGTTAGTCAACTGGAATCTCTAACCTGTTCGTATTATCATGTATGACTTTGTTTGAAAACTATATACTATATATAACGGGATGCATGGAGAAAGTCTGGGATTATGAAGTATGATATGGAAGAATTTTATCCTCGAGTATGAATACGTTACCATGATGTACGTCCTTGAAGGAAGGTCAATGGACTTGAATGAGCGGAATATTGTATGGTAACAGTTTTGTGATCCTCAGTCACTTGAGTCAGAGGACTTTATTAGTAGAGAATCTTCAGGAACTTTAAAAGTAATTATCAACATGTTGACGTATGATTTCTGCGCCTGTGACGATGTTAGTCTTGTCCACTCCGTATGTGCTGTGTTGAATAAAATCTATGTACAGTCACCACCGACTTCTGTACTGCCAGTACTTGCCCAGTTCACCCAGTTCAATACTACTTGTTGAAGTTCGTTTGAAGAATATTGTTGACATTCGTTCATTTTAACCATTCGCGTTTTAAGCTACCTCTTCACCGGTATAAACTGAACTCAACGATAAAACGGAGTCAACACTACGTCATCCTTTTTTTTACTGCGCGCAATAATACTGCACCTAAGTGTACTATTCACATATCTTCAAATATTTTCACCAAACTCAACTCAGCGCTCTTTGATGCGCAACAACAGAAATGTTGTAAAAAACCATACGCAACAATTACCTCCTACCACCGTTAAGAAAAAAGACACGTAGTTTCTTTTTTCTTCAAGAAAAATGTACCACTTAAGGTAATTTAAAAAAAAAAATACCAACATAATACTATCCTAAGTCTCAGTAAGTCTAATTCAGCTAATGTCTCACATATTTATTCCTGATCCAACCCCAAAAAATAGCAAATACATGCATAAATTGGTCCCAAATTACCTATTTCAATGCCCCTAGGAACCTCTATAATATACACGCAAAGATTTATAGCTAAAGAATATCATTGCCGTACAGTCATATTATAGTACATTGTATGTGCACCTTACACCATACACACCAAATTGTGTTCCGGATAAAACTAATAAAAATTCAATGTCCCAATTATATCACCACTACTGTTGACCATGAACTAACTGTCATTAAAAACTTGTGTACTGTCTTCCTGAGGGCACCTCGACAGTACGTCTGCAACCACATTGTCGGACCCTCGAATTGCTTGAATAGTATAATTATACGGCTGCATCAGAATCGAATAACGGGCTGCTCGGGCGCATTTATGGTTCTTCGTCTTTAAATACGCCAAAGCCTTCTGGTCTGACTGTATTACGAAAGGTACACCTAACAGATACTTCTCTAATTTGGTTACTGCCCAGATCACAGCGAGAAGTTCCTTTTCCAACACCGAATAATTCATTTCTGCCTTGTTTAACTTTCTCGAAATGTACGTGATCGGATGCAGATGTCCATCAAATTGTTGAAGCAACACAGCACCAACGCCCTTGGACGAAGCGTCTGTTCGAAGAGTATAAAGATTATTAAGCGTGGGTAGTTTTAAAATCGGTGGGGATGAAAATAAATCCTTAATTTTAAGAAAAGCAGCATTGCATTCTGGAGTCTACCTAATTACATTAGGAGCCCCTTTCCTAAGTAGAATGGATAGATCTGATGTAATTGAAGATAAGTTAGGAATAAATTTACCATAATATTGCACTAGTCCTAACACACTCCGGACTTGTTTTTTTGTCCTAGGAATGGAAAGATTTAGAATCTTGGAAACATTCTGCTCCAAAGTTTGAAGATTCCCAGGACCAATCCTATGACCTAAAAAAGTAATCTCAGAGAATCCAATATACACCTTAGATGATCTAGCAGATAACCCAGCAGATCTGAGCGTGGATAATAGAGAGTGTAAACCGTGAAAGTGTTCTTCCCAAGTGTTGCTAAACAAACAAATATCATCTATGTACGAGATTATATCTTGTCTATGCGAGAAGAGAATTCTCATCATTCTAGTGAACGTAGCAGGTGCGTTCATCAGTCCAAAACACATAAAATTGAACTGGAACAACCCTCTGGGAGTAGCAAAAGCCGTAAAATGTTTACATCTTTCCTCCAACGGAACCTGCCAATAACCTTTTGACAGATCGAACTTACTGAAATATACTGCATCTGCTAATTTTGGTAAAAGATCATCCAATAATGGTAACGGTTCGGCGTCAAAAATTGTGACCTGATTTAATTTTCTAAAATCAATGCAGAGCCGAATGTTATTGTCTTTTTTTCTTATTGGTTGTTCGTCCATCACGCGTGATGAAGACCACTCTGTTCATCCAACTATTTAAGAATATGTTAGGTTAGTCTATGGGTACGAAGGTGACTGAAGAGCCCGATGCGGGCCTGGAAAGATCTTGGACAGTGTGGGCAGGGAATGTTTGCTTCATGTGAAGGTTTTATTTCACGGTCCTTTCTAGCTTGTCTCCGCTGTTCCGCTGCTGCTCTTCTGGATGATTCGCATGCTGCTGCACCTTTACGAAGAGATGTGCGCCAAGCAGTTCGGTCTTGCGCAGCAGCTTCCCATGTGTCTGGGTTTATGTCAAAGGTTTTCAATGACGTCTTTAACGTGTCTTTGAAGCGCTTCTTTTGGCCACCATGGGAGCGTTTACCCTTCTGCATCTCACCATAAAAGAGTATCTTTGGCAGTCGATGGTCTGGCATGCGGACTACATGACCTGCCCAGCGAATTTGTGACTGCATCAGAATAGTATCAATACTAGGGATACCAGCTCTGTCAAGTCTGTTCACAACATTCAGTTTCTCACCATTAACCTTGATGACTGGCTCAGTATAAACTGTGCCAGGAGCTGGCTGGTACATGATTTCTGTTTTCTTCGTGTTGATGGTAAGCCCAAAGTTGGCGCAGGCTTCGGAGAATCTATCCACACTATGCTGCAGATCAGCCTCTGAGCCAGCATTGAGGGCACAATCATCAGCAAACAGAAGATCTCTGATGGTGTGTTATTTGACCTTGGGTTTTGCTTGAAGCCTCCTAAGGTTAAACAATTTTCCATCAATACGATAACTAATGTCGATTCCTGTGTCCCCGTCTCTAAAAGCATCAGTCAGCATAGCAGAAAACATGATACTGAACAGAGTCGGTGCAAGTACGCACCCTTGTTTAACTCCATTTGAGACGGGGAAAGGCTCTGATAGCTCACCGTTTTCCTGAACTCTAGCCTGCATTCCATCATGCAGTTGCTGCACTATTGTGATAAATTTCTTTGGGCAGCCGTATTTTGCCATGATCTTCCATAGACCCTCTCTACTGACCGTGTCGAACGCCTTTGTCAAGTCGATGAAAGCTGTGTACAGGTCACAGTGCTGTTCTTGGCATTTTTCTTGTAGCTGTCTTGCAGCGAACACCATATCTGTGGTTCCACGTTCTTTCCGGAATCCACACTGACTTTCAGGTAAAAGACCTTTGTCAAGATGAGCCGTAAGGCGATTAAAAAGCATTCTGGCGAATATCTTCCCAGCGATTGATAAAAGAGAGATGCCTCGATGATTGTTGCAGTCTTGGCGATTACCTTTACGTTTATATAGATGTATAATTGAGGCATCTTTGAGATCGTGTGGGATGGTTTCACTCTGCCACATTTGCTGGAAGATCATATGAAGTTTCTCTATCAGAACTGCACCACCATCTTTATAAACCTCAACAGGAATTGAATCGGAGCCAGGGGCCTTTCCACTAGACAGCTGACAAATCGCTTTTTTAGTTTCCTCCAGAGTTGGTACATCATCTAATGCTTCATTTATAGGAATTTGGGGCAGGCGGATGATGGCTTCGTCGTTAATAGATGATGGCTGGTTCAAAATATTATTAAAATGTTCAGCCCAGCGTTGGAGCATTTTTTCCTTGTCTGTAATTAGTGTTTTTCCATCTGCATTAAGGAGGGGAAATGATCCTGATGATGTTGGACCATAGACCGCTTTGAGTGCAAGGTAAAAGTTTTTCAAGTCATGGCTGTCAGCAAAGCCTTGGAGCTCATCTGCTTTATTACTCAGCCATGAATCCCGCATCTGGCGTAGTTTATGTTGGACGATTCTACGCATGTTGTTGAAAGCGTATTTCTTGGATGTAGATTTTGGATCATTTAAATATGCTTTATATCATCTGAGTTCTCATCAAACCAGTCATTTTGTTTCTTGATGGAAGGACCCAGGACCTCTGTAGCAGTGTTGTAGATCTGCTCACTCAGGGCTGCCCAATTTGTTTCCACACTTTGGCCGACTAGCGAGATAGATTTGAGACGGTCTTCTAAAGTGGCAGTAAATGACTGTTTGATTTTTGTCTTCTTTAGTTTGGTGACATCCAGCCTCTTTTGAGTTTTCTTCCCCTGAGGGCGCCTGGCTGGTTGGATATGAATTTTAAGTTTAGATACAATGAGGCGATGATCAGTCCAGCATTCGGCACCACACATGGACTTGGTCACCCGGACATCTTGCCTGTCCTTCTTCCTAACAATTACATAGTCAATTAGGTGCCAATGCTTTGAGCGAGGGTGCATCCAGGAGGTCCTGTTGCGGGTAGGAAGTCGAAAAATGGTGTTGGTGACAAGGAGGTCATGTTCTGCGCAAGTCTGGAGGAGACGAAGTCCATTACTGTTACAGCGACCCACGCCGTACCTACCAATAGTGCCATTCCAGGAGATGTTATCTGAGCCTACTCTTGCATTAAAGTCACCAAGAATGATGAGCTTATCTGCTTTAGGAACTGATGCAATGACTGCATGTAGTTCTTCGTAAAACTTATCCTTGACATCATCCTGGTTTGTCATAGTTGGTGCATACGCGCTAATGATGGTGGCATGTTTTCTTCCATAGAACAGAGGGATCTTGACCGTCATGAGTCGGTCATTTATTCCCTTTGGGGGCCCCGCTAACTTGCTGACAATTGCTGTTTTGATCGCAAATCCAACCCCTGCTTCTCGTCTTTCTTCAGTTCCTTTTCCGCTCCAAAAGAATGTATAACCTGCACCCTTTTCGCAAAGTTGGCCCTCGCCTGCAAGTCGAGTTTCACTCAGTGCTGCTATGTCAATGTTGTACCTGGCCAGTTCTCTCCCAATCAGGGCAGTTCGTCTCTCAGGTCTGTTTGCGTTAAAGTCTTTGTCAAGTAGAGTGCGCACATTCCATGCGCCTAGAATGAGGGGGAAAAATCTGTCCTTTCTTTTTCTTATATGTCGACCGCCGAAGTAGGGTACCCACCAACCGCGGTAAGCTGGTTAGGTAATGGTGAAGCAGGCAATGTTTAGGGCACCTTTTCTAGCCCCTTCCTCATGCCATGGAGGTGAGCAGTGCTTTCCTAAAGAGGGCTGCTCAGACACTCAGGGGGCTGCCGAATCCTACTGCTGCTCCGATCAGTGGAAGACGACCATATGGCCTGAGCCGCCTGTGTGTAGGTCTGCGACTACGACTGCCAGCGTACCCACGCCTGCCGCTTCGCCGCTCGCCCATCGCCACAGGACTTGTTGGGAGTGGATGGATGAATGGATGAAAGAGTGACTTGCGCAGTGATTTAGATTAAAGTGAGGAAGAGTTGCGCAATTCGTCGACCTCACTCTCTCGCCTGGGTCCATCTCAATCCAGTGGCAAGACAAGTCAAGACGACTAGAGATGAAGTCAGGTGCAGTGGATGACCAGGGCTTTCTACGTGCCTCGCCGTGCTCCTTACGCTCCACAGCGCGTTGCTGGTAATCGCCGTCATGCCCGTTGAACCAACAGGTGGTTTCTTCCGCGCAGTCTATCGAATCCAGTCTTCGCATGCATGGCTAGGCAGACCCTAACTCACCGAAGGTTTATAACCATTCGGCTACCCTCACCTAGTTTAGCCGGCCTGTCAAAGCCGTTGTCCGGGGGTGGCCGCTGTCGCATGCTGACAGCTACGAGGAGCCACAGGTGAGAGCTGGATGCCAGGTTTGGACCAAAGGTGGCTGAGCTGCCCCGAAAAGGGCATGACAGCTCCTTCACCACTTTTCTTATTACAACCATGGGAAAAGCAAAATTACTTTGAGAAGAACTGATTATACCTAATTGCAGCATGTCATCTATTTCTTTGTTTACTTTGTCTTGAAAGTGTAATGGTATCGGGTATGGACGCACTCTAATAGCATTTTCATCATTTAAAATGATGTCATGTGTGATGACATTTGTTTTGCCTGGTATATCTGTAAGTACATCATGAAACGAATGTAATAATTCGGATACATGTGTTTTGTTCTCAAGTGTAAGATTTGGACAGATTGTCACATCCTCCCAAGTTTTGGTAGATTGAACCGGTAGACTAGGAAACGTCATTGATACAGCTGGGAAAGAAGATTCTTCTTCCTGAATAACTGATAAAGACGCCCAGCTCATTGGATGTGAACCTACATTATCAACCGCGTGAAAGACTGCCTGAAGATGTTCAGGTCTTGAGTGAAACTCTTTCAACATGTTAATGTGAAAAATCTTTCTTTGTCCCTTAACATCAAGGACATAATCGACATTTGAAATACGTGACAGAATCTTGAATGGACCACACCAAGTTATCAGTAGTCGATTCTGTTTGCTCGGTAAAAGCACGAACGCTTCGTCGCCTGGTACAAGAAGACGATGACGTCTTGAGTGATTCTGTAACATACGAGCTTTTTCTTTAGCTCTTTCCGATGCATCTGTTGCCAGCTGGCATGCATCCATGATTTTTTTCCTAAGATTTACAACATACTCGTAAGACGATTGAGTTTCTTGCGACAAGGAAGAATCAATCAACAAGTCTTTGATCAAGGACAATGGACCTCTGGGCTGAGCACCAAATACAAGTTGAAATGGACTGAAACCTGTATGCTCATTCGGTATTTCACGATATGCAAAAAGTACCGCTGGTAAAACTCGGTCCCACTCTTTAGGAAAATCGATTGTAATCTTTCCTAACATCTGTTTTATTGATCGATTTAGACGCTCCACCATCCCGTTTGAGGCGGCGTGATATACGGAACTCAGTGATCTGTCTATATGAAACATTGCCATAACCTCCGTCATTGCACCTGACACAAACTGAGAACCTCTGTCCGACAACAATTTTCTCGGAAATCCGATTCTAGTAAAGATATGAAACAAAGCATCAGCCACATCCTGCGTAGTAATGTTCTTGAGTGGTATGGCCTCTGGCCAACGCGTGCACAAATCTATACAAGTTAATACATATCTATGTCCTCTCGATGACATTATAGGAAGTGGGCCAATAATGTCCACGGCCATCTTCTCAAATGGACGCACCGGAATATCGGCTGCTTGAATTGGAGCCAAATGACGTGCCCCTCTAGACTTCACCTCCTGACAAGTAACACAAGAACGGCAAAACATCGCAATGTCTTTCGACATTCCCGGCCAGAAAAAAGATGCCAGAATTCTAGATCTAGTACGAGAGTATCCCATGTGACCTGCACAATGGGAATCGTGAGCATGACTCAAGATATAGGATCTCATTACCTTAGGCACCATGATCTGAGTAGTAATATGACAAGATTTACTATCTCTGAATCTTCGCACTAATATGTCATTTACGATAGTATACCATTGTTTGTGAGAAGTATGACCATTTGTATCATCACATTGTACTAAATTAAAAAATTTCTTTAATGAAACATCACTGTTTTGTAAAGTAGAAAAAACTTCCTTGTTGATGTTACTGTGTAACCCATCATCATTAACTAGTGGCACAACATTATGTTGAGACTGCTCCTGTGCTCGAGTAACCACAACATTAGCACTGTGTACGTGTTCTCGTTCCCAATCATGTATTTGCTCAAGAGTACACTCTTTAAAACCGTGAATGCGACCAAGAACTAAATCGCAAACTGGATTCGGCAACAAACATACTTTTATTTGTCCCGTAAAAAATGGCGTCGCGATATGAACAACCGCAGTTTGAAATTTCTCAATTCTACCACCAAACGTAATGCACTTAACCCATGTGCCTGTACAACAAGAAGAATCAACCAAACATTGTCGCACACCTACCGTCGTGCAACCTGAATCCTTTAATAAAGTTACTGGCATGCCATTAAGTAAGCCCTTGTGAAACTCTAAAGACCCGGTTCCTTCATGAGCTGACATTGCAGGTAACGCCGGCAATGGGTGTCCACATCTCAGTCTGGATACCACGTCAGGCTGAAATAGATTCTTGCACTCAAAACATTCTTCCGCATTACCAAAGTCAAATGAACAGCAAGCATTTGCTTGACTAACAGCGTTGTTATTATTATTTGTAATATCATTTTCTGCTCTCTGTACCGAATTTCCATGATGAGCAGACCGATGCGAACTATTTGAACGAAATGCACTGCCATTATCTTGATTATTGCCATAAAAATTTCTTTTGTAATTCTGAGAATAACTAAATCTATTATTAATATTACCATGTTGATTATTTAGTTGCCCATTTCCTCTCTCTCTGTGTCCAAAATAATCGTGATGACCATTATGAGGTCGTTTATTTCTCCATCTTCGGAACTCTGGTGATTTATTTCTATTTCCAACTTCAAAATGAGAAAAATTTCTTTGATAATTATTATTTCGATCTGAACTGGCACTTCTATTACGAAACCTATCTCTGTCACCACCATTCGATCTAAATTTTCCCTGTCTGTTATTTACAGTAGCAACACCCGCTGACTGTAACGATTCATGTAGTTTAGTATTTCTGACATTCAAGTTCGGATGAGCAACCGAAAACTGGCGCCCGATGGACTCAACTTCCGATAACGATTTAGGATTCCGCTCCTGTAAAAATGCCAAAAACTTATCATTTACTGAGGATAATACCTTATCCCGTAATATTAAATCAGCAAGATCTTCAAAATTCCGTTGTACCTTTTCAAGTTCGATCCAACAATTAAAAGTTAAACGAATATCCGAAATGAATTGTGAGAACTCTTTTCCTGTTTCCGGCAACAACTCTTTAAAACGCCTTCTATAACCTTCAGCTGTAAGCTGATATTTTGTTAATAGCGTAGCTCTAGCTTCCTCATAGTTTTGACTATCGCCTTCTAACGAAGCGACTGCACTTACCGCCTCTCCTGATAAAAAATTCATTAGTTTGCTACACCACTTACTTTTATCAATTTTATATTCTGTGCATACCAATTGGAATCTTGACAAGAAGAACGTAATATCGTCGACCCCTGGTTTAAACATTGGCAGATGAATTTTAATGTCACCTTTCTGCCCATCATTCTGAGTATGTGATTGACAAGTAGCATTTCCATTTTGCAACTTCTGCCTTTCCATTTCCAATAGCATCATTCTCTCTTCATATTGTCTCCTTTTCTCATTCTCTTCCATCTCCAAGAGTTTAATTCTCTCTTCGTCTTGGGAAATATATAATATTATTCTGCTAAAGAGTTATTTAGACAGACACATAACTGAAGCGGCCAACTTCAGGACACGAGCAGCCACAAATCATTTGAATAAGGGAAAACCGAACTCAGTACTGCAGTCCAATGCGGCTAGACAGACATCTGCAGGTGTGCAGAATCACCCAGACAGCTCTAAGAACTTAGTAGAGCAGGGGCGACAACTCTGGGCCACGGCCACGACATTGAAACAGGAAAGGGATCAGCTATTTAAAGCTGAGACACAAGAAGTAAAGGATGAAGATTGCGAGGAGGAAGATGATTTGGATGAGGAGAAAGATGGTTGGAGCGAGGAAGATGAGGATAGTAATAGCGAGAAGATAACCACAGCCAACAATAGGGAATGTAAAATGCATCCTGACTCGCAGGAGTCTTTGCAATCTAAGACTTGGTGCGGGGGACATATGTAACGGGACGGGAGTAATTCTGCATTTAAATTCTTAAGACCTATTGCCAATATTTTGTCGGTAAATTTCTCAGGGTATGAGAAAACCGTCTGGTGTCTAAATCCATTGTTCACAATAGACAGCGCTCGGCATAAGCCCTGGAAACGCATCAAATGTCGCAGGGAAAGTTTACATAACAAGGAGACATTAGGTCAACAGACTATCGAGGTAGTCGTCAATAAGTCTCGGTTGTGTTTAAACAAAGGTAGGAATACCCAAGTATTATTGTGGCCAGTAACAAAACATAATAGACAGAGCGGCGAGGCAATTTTACAATGCGTATTGTGTTCAGTCAGATCTCTCAGAACAAGCACCGAAAATATTGGATTAACGGCGACACAGAGTCTGAGCGTAGATCAACGTAAAGGAGTAAAGAATACGTCATTATAGAAAGACTATTAAATGCTGCACAGACATCAGACGAACGCAGACAGATTGTCTGGGAGAGGAAAAACAAGAAAGCGACCATAGCAAAACTTTACACAGAAAAGGGGACTGGTTGTCTGCCGGGAATAATGACGAATGGAACTTCACATGAACATCAGGAACGAACACGGGAAATAGCCAGCGGCCATGGGAACACTATATAACCCAACGAAATTGATCGCTCAGTATTGCAAGAGCCAGCATTCCGCCAACATACTTGGGGTCTAGATTTCAGGACTTGTGTCAGGGAATTCTTTATATGGACACCAAGGTTAGTGTAATATAGTTTGTACATTATTATTATACATCTATCTTAACTTCAGTCAGATAATATATACAAATTTCCCATAAATATCACACTGTAAATACCAGTCACGTTTTATAATATTATATTTTATATTAATAAGTACAGGTTGCAATAAACACCGTGCAGAGACTTATTGGATCTATAAGATTGCACAGTTTCCAGTAACTATAACGAAGTAAATACAAGACACTTTTATTTTGCCTCTTACATTACCCGGTAAACAGTGCAGTAAACACCGTGCAGTCATGCATTATAGTGATAAGAGTTTTCAGACAAGAACACACTACAGGCGTAACATAGATTACGGGGTACTTATAAGGGTTTGTTATTTTATCCATCGCAGTGGTAGAGACAGGGACCATTTGAGATAACTCAGCCTTTGTCTTACTACCCTGTTGGCGTCAATCACGGGACAAAGCTAATGAGTAGGGCCGACCAGAGATACTGCGACGACACGCATCTCACAGATAATTAACGGCAACAAAACCTACCAATACTCAACGGGGGTTAGAAAGGAATTTGCCAGGCGGCGAAGGAGCTTTCTGTCATCAACCACCCACACAGAAAAGTAAGCAGAAAATACCTAGAAGGATTGCTGCATTACTAAGAGCTGTCTACGTGAATTAAATGATCAGAAGTAGCAGCAGCCTACAGACGATTGTCATTACAGCAAGTGCCTTTGAGAAATCTTGATCAGAAGTTGCAGGAGCAGACGGTCGATCTTGTAACCCTAGTGCCTTTGAGAAATCGTGATCAGAAGTTGCAGGAGCAGACGGACGATCTTGTAAACACAGTGCTTACGAAAATTATTGAGATCCTAAATTACCTGCAGTAATGGACAGATTCTCCCAACAGATGCGCAAACAAATATAGAGATATAACATATTTCCACCATCATCACCACATGAGCAAAATATCAGCACAACCAAAGGACATCTGCATATCAGACGAGGTTTCACCCGCCTTGCATTGCGTTCAACATCACCTATGCATAAGCCACCTCAGACGCTCGTGACACTGTCAACACGCGCATTGTGAAGAACAAAAGACCAGGCCATCGACACCTGATGAGATTAAGTGGACCGTCCAGTGTTCTTGAATGCAGACAAAGACTTGTCCATTGTGTACACATACCCAGAGTGTTATTGACAGTCAGTAAGAGACCAAGAAAACAAGATATCCATTTGTTAGTAGTTAGGAGTAGATTAAATTCATCACCCTCATCACATAGTATAGACTTTAGATTCATTTGTGTATTTTGCATTAACTGTTATCTTCTTTTGCAGGTATAGTTAATGTCGGCTCTAGTTGCATTTGTAGTACTGTAATTGAAAGTTGTTACCTTTAAGTAATTCAATAAATGTTGCAGTTGTGTTTGCATTACCAACACACGTTAATTCCATATATAGAGAAGGAAAGAAAGTGTGCGAAAGAGACATACATTTCTTCCTTTCTTCCTCTTCTGTTCACTCAGTGTAATAGAGGGGGTGGGGGCTCGTTAGCATTATAATATAGAGAGGGATAGAGTGGTAGGAGTGACAGTGTCACGAGATTCAGAATCACTGAGACTATCTGCTGGGAACTCATCACAAAGTCTTATATTCACCTTCTCCACTCCTATTGCTCATCTTCAACCTTTTGCCAGGCAAAGCGGAGCCATTGACAAAGCCGGCACCTCATCAAAAACTCTCGTTGGTTACCCTTCGGGATAACCCTGTGACAGCCATACGGACAGACAGACAGGAGTTGGATACGAATTTGGCTTATGAGTATAGGATGTTTCAAGGACATATAACGGACGTCGATGAAAAAGATAAATTACTGTCCTTTAGTCCGTGGTTCACGAACTTTTAAAAAGGGGGGCTAACTTGTCACGTTGACTGATAATTTGTCTTTCCATCTCGTCCCAATTTTATTACTCTTTTAATGTTCTGGTTTCCTCTACATTTTGTATTTTCTTTTCTTTCGGATTCTACCTGCGTGGCCATTTTTCCCCTTCGCAGACCCCACCCCGCGGTTTGTTTACGTTCTGGCCTTCAGTATAAATTCCCCACTGGTCAATGCGGTCAGCGTACGATAATATTATCTAAGCTGCACCTGGTGTTGTCAAAGTGTTTGATCACGAGTCAAGAGGGTCTGTGAAGAAACGGCCCGCTAGCGGCTGGTACCCTTTGAGGCCTGGGTAACCGTTTCATCTCCGATTCAGGGGGAGATAACCCGCGGTCGGTCTCTGTGGTTTTACCCCTTAGACGAACGCAGCGAGCTCTCATAATATTATGCATTTGTCTATCTGGGAAACTGTATCGCGGTGTGTCTCTGATGTAGTCTCTAGAATCACATTGGTCTTACTTAATATTACGTTATACGCCAGGCCAGGTGTTCGGGTAGCGTAAATTGTAGACTATAAAATTTGATAGATTTAATAAGTCAGACACACTCGTAAAATATTTCCTGCCCGAGTAGACCACAATGAGAATAAGGCAGACGTTAACACAGAACTAAATGTTATTTGCCTAGGTTCTCGGCATTTCTCGGGTTTTCAGGGATACCGGATTGCTAGAACAAGAATCCAGTCAGGCGAAGAACGACCCATTCTCTTCGATCTAGAGGGTTTCTGAAAAACACCTAGCATCACGAGTTGTCACCCCCCCCCCCGGTTCTACCTGAAACCAAACCCTTTTTGGTCAACACCAACCCCTCTAACGGGAAAATAAGCTCACGTACTGTGAAACGAGCCATAGCAACTCTGGGAAAATCATCGGTTGCAGTAGTAGTTTCTTACTCGCCTCTTGATCGCCAGTCAGAGCATTGCGGCTTCCAGCATATCTATCAGCCCAGCGTCTATAGCAGAATTTCAAATCACCAGACTTTGTGTGCTTAAACGGAGCACTCAGTCAAATCACAGTCAAGCCAGCACAAACCGGATTTACTACCAAGCACGCAAGAAAAATTCGAGCGCCGGATAACAGCGCAAGGGACCATTTGTCCTCAAGTAACTTCGTATTGTGTGTATTTCTGGGTTATGTAAAACCTCTTGCACTTATGATCGGTCAACAGAGAGAGACAGAGTCTTCCAGTCCACCTCGCGCAATTAGGGGTCACCAATGATATTGCCTATAGGGAAAGTTATGTATGTTATTCCATCACCTTGAAGGATATCTACATGTAAGACACTTTCTGGAACTATTGTATTTGGTCCCACGAAAGCGGACGGACTGACATTCTGTTTATTTATTTCTCTGTGTTTCTACAGGTTTTATGTTGGTGGTCTGTGTGTTCGTTGGTGTGTATTTGCATATTTATGATTATTGATGATTATTGATGTTGTTTGTGTTGATATGCATTATTTTCATAATTTCTTCTTTAATAAATTTTACTCATTTATTAATGCGCTGTTCACGACCCTTTCATCCATAATTTACACGTTTTAGCTCTTTACTATAGTCTCTATTTTGATAAGAGAAAAGAGGAAGAGCAGAAGGTGCTTAGACTGTATAAGTGTGTTGAGGCTTGGAGAGAGAGATAACTTTAATAAATCTACTTCCAATTTTGTCTCAAGTCCACCTCCTATTTACACCTTATCTATGTGTAATCTATAACTCTGCCAGTCCACTATCATTGTCGACTTCACTACTATTGTCCAACTCGACAAATACTCATACACTTGAACTCAACCACGACAAAGGGCCACCCTGTTATTTAAATACACTTTTATATAAGCGCATAGAATGATTAAATGAAGGAATTTTTTAGTAAAAATGGGTGCAGTATCTTCCTCTGACAGTCCTCTATGCACGTTAAGCATAAAAACAACTCACCGACAACCATGGTGATCATGTGCAATTTGGTTTGCTGACCATAAATTCACATTTTTAATCTATTTTTTCAAACTCCCGTACAACCAAACAGATGAAGTAATCGTGCTGATTGACATTCCACGTGCAATGGCGACTTTTCGTGAACAGAGTCCACTCTTAATTTATTTTACAATCAGCAGACTTAGGATAGTTTCATCACTTGCAAAAACTATGCCACCGAGAAGAAGTCTTGACACCTTACAAAGAATGAGGGTTATAGCGTGGGTTGAAAGTGGTTTATCTGTCCGTGAGGTTGCTAGACGGCTTGCAGTGTCACACTTTACTATCCAAAGAATTTTGGAGAGATTTCAGGCCACTGGAAGTGTGGAGGATCGCGACCGGCAAGGTCGCCCTAGATGCACCAATAGACATGATGACTGGTACCTCTTGTTGTCAGCCCTGCGCCATCGAACAGTGACTTGTTCCACTCTAAGATGTCAGCTGAGACAAACTGTAAACGTTAATGTCAGTCACAGTACCATTCGCAGACGTTTACATGAATTTGGACTGGCTGCTCTACGTCCTGCAGTCAGAATCCTTCTTACTCCTGCTCATCGCAGAGCCCGTGTTGCTTGGTGTCGCGAGCACATCCGATGGACAAGGCAACGATGGAGTCAAGTTCTCTTCACTGATGAATCTCGCTTCACTGTGTCGTTCAATGATGGCAGGATTCGAGTTTGGAGACGACCAGGAGAGCGATTTACTGATTAAACAATTCGAGAGGTGGATCGTTATGGTAGGGGTTCTGTCATTGTCTGGGGAGGCTTCTTCAGACACGGCAGGACCCCACTCTACATCATCAAAGGCAACTTGACCGGCCCAAGATACCAGAACGAAATCTTGAGACCAATTGTTCAGCCTGCTCTGGAGGCCATAGGTGGTAATGCCATCCTCCAAGATGATAACGCTCGACCCCATCGAGCTCGTGTGGTGAATGAGTTTATTCAGCAACATGGGATCATCAGGATGACGTGGCCAGCTCATTCACCTGAACCTTTCTCCGATTGAGCACCTCTGAGATGTCCTTGGTCGAAGACTGCCAACAAATCACCCCCTGCCAATGGATGTTGCACAGCTGACTGCATTTCTGCTTCAGGAATGGCAAGCTGTTCCTCAGGATATTCTTCGGACCCTTGTGGACTCGATGCGTCTACTCTGTCTTGAATGCCTTGCTGCAAACGGTGGTCATACCCGATTTTGAAATGTCTATTTGTCCAATATCTATTGTGTGACTTTTGAAAAGGTGGGTGACACACTTCACAGCTTCATTGCGTTTGAATGTGTGTTTCCATTTCTTTACGTGACATGTCAATTTGGTATTCAATAAATGCCGTTTTGACTGATACCAATTACGTTTATATCAGATTTGTTTTATGGTTTCAACCAAGGTTTTTTTAAGTGGCCCTTGACTTTTGACGAGTAGTATATTTTGTTATGATAAGAGATGGAGAAGGTCACTAAGAAGAAACAATCTGGATGAGACAGAAAGAAAGTGAAGAAAAATGTAAATCGAGTATAGATATGGTCTAAAAATGTGAGGCTGAATGGCCGACATTGTATTCGTCACACCCACGACGTCTTTCGCACCAGAAGTGGAATATTCTGATGTCTTATTATGTACCTTAAGCTTGGCAGCTGGAGACAGTGCCCCGGCTGCTGCGGTTCCACGAGAGGTAAAAATGCCTGATGACTGAGTACATACCTTCAACATAGGAACTGGTGATAGCAAAAGAAGTGGAGTCCATGGAAGATTTGATTATTTCAGCTGGCTATCATGCAGATGACAAGGATAACGCAGTTGTTGATTAACTAGAACTGCTGAGCTTCTTGTTCTTTTGCAGCCAATACCAAGCTGACTCCTTGGTATTATCTACACTGTAGATCTAGGTTTATCCTGGGGCTTTTTTGACATTCCGAAACGTATTGAGTAGAAGTTATGAGCCCCAGTTTCTCCAGCTTGGCTTGCATGCAAAGGATAATCACATCTGGTCCCAAGCTAAGAGGAAGAAGCGCGAGGCATACTGTGCATTAACCACCATCCAAGGTGGCTCTCAAAACAGGCACAGCCAAAATAATGTGTTCTGGTTTTGTCACGTCCAACACAGAGCCACTTTTCAGCTTCCCCTGCCTATCTTGGGTGCACAGTGAGATCCTCCTGCGTGCAGGCAACCAGGTAAAAGCCAGAGTTATGTCTGGGGCTCGTGACACCCCAAAGCTGAATGTACAGTGCTGGGTTCTCAACAAGTTTCCCCACAGGGGGAATCTCTGGAAGTGTCTGCATGATTTCAAGAGTCAATGAAGATATAAATAGCCTCACAGACAGGTTCACTACCACCTTTGAATACTGTAGCATTGTACTTAGCTGGTGGGCATATTAGGATGAGTCCAGATATGCCTCTGTGCTTGAATAACGCAGTAAGTCTCGGTTTTATCGCTGACACACATAAGGAGTAACCAAAAGATTATCACTTATATTTTTACACACCTGTAACACACGATCTAGAATGTGTTCTTTTTAGAGTAGGGTCTTGTCAGCCAGTGCTTAAACATAATTTTGACAGCTTTCCAACAGATGAAGGTGGATGGGATTTCCGCGAAACTCGGAACAAAGAAAAAGCAGGTGCAAGGTGTTTTGTATCGACCTGCACTGGTTAGTTTACTCACCGAGAGCAAATATTATGCTTCTTTTCCTGTTGGCTTTTTAAGCAAATATATAGGATGCCATGTCCAAAGAAGCCTTTACTAGGATGAGCAACGTAATGAAAAACAGAAACATCACCAAACGCACAAAATAAGGGGCAACGTGTGGTCCGTTCTTTTATATGGATGCAAATGTTGGACAATGAGTAACCAAATGGTGAAAAAACTGGAGGCAGCGGAAATGTGGTTTTTGAGAAGGATACTATCGTGGACAGAGAAGAAAACAAATGCCGAGGTATTGACAGCTGCGGGTGTTAATAGATCGTTCATCAAATCCATCAGGAAAAGACAAATGAAATTTATGGAACATATTAACAAAAGAGGAGGAGTTGAGGAATTAGTCTTATGTGGGAAAATACCAGGTAGGAGAGGAAGAGGAAGGCAGGGAAAGATGCATATGGAAAGCTTAAACAATTGGGCAACAAACATTAGCATGGGCAACAACAACCTCATTAGACTATCAAAAGACAAAGTAGATTAGAGGGTCATGATCGCCAATGTCTGTTCCAGACCAGGCACCTGATGGAGAAGATAGGATGCTCGGAGTAATCCAACATTGGTTGCAATAATTTTGCTAAAGGAACGCATACAGTTGAAAAGCATGAAAAAAGTGCACGTCGTACAAAATAGCCGAGAAAAAAACTTGTCCTTACCAAATTCCGTTTGCTCACTGACAGAACAGTCTTTGCTGGTCATCTAACGGCGGAAAGGAAAAAGAAGGAAAATAATAGAAAGATTTTACCGTGTATTTCAATTGTTCTCTTTTTCGGAATGTAGTATTTTCTGCCAACAGCTTAGTAAATTCCAAACATTTGCCATCATTTGTACTTTGGGAATCTAAACCTCGATAGTCGCGACTATCGAGGTTTAGATTCTCAAAGTACAAATGTTTATAATTTACTAAGCTGTTGGCAGAATATAGATACATGAATGGAACAACATTTAGTGCAGAGCGATCTAAATGCAACATATCCCAGTTTTGACACCAAAATAATCTGATACAGTTCTTAATAGCCGAGATTCTATCAAAGATAGTAGCTGATATCAACTAGCTAAAATACTTTATCGATTTTGTTGTATCTATTACTGATATCACTAGAACTGGTTATTCTCTGTCTACAAATGCCTTTTCCAATCCAGACTTTGTTCAACTAATATTCTCAATGTAGCTATCTGGTCTGAACAGGATCTGTTTGTTGTGTCAAAAACCTGTTTGTTCATCTCTCAGATGCTCGTCTATGGACTCTTTTAATCTCTCAAGGATGATCCTGTATAATATTATTCCTAGCACTGATAGTAACATTATTCTCTGTAATTTGTGCGCTCTTGTAAATTTTCCTTCTTAGGCAACCTGACCAGAAAACCTTCCTTCCTTTCTGCTGGCATTTCTTCTCTTCCAGACATTCCCAAGTAATTTGTATAAAATACGTTTGTTGAATGCCTATGCTCCAGAGGGAGCTGAAGGTGTACTGACTGATTGAGACTAGGATATGGGAAATAGCTTCCAGTGAAGCTCTTTAAGTTCTTCTGTGCACGTCATTTATTTGAAATTCCAAATGCTAGTCTTTTATATTGATATAAGCCATGTTGTGTGTTGATGACGACAAGCCTTTTAGACTCATCATCAAGTTCTATCTGTAAATAGGCAGCTGAGAGATCTATTTTGGTAACGTGTTTCTCATTCGGCAATTTCTGGAATAGTTCATCAGGTCTAGGATAGGGGTAGATTCAACTTGAATATGAGAATTGATGGTTACTTTGAAATCTCCACTAATTCTACCAGTGCCATTTGGTCTTGGTACAACTATATTAGGTGCAACCCAGTTACTAGAGTGCACTTGTTTAATAATTCCTAATTCTTCCAACATTTGTATTTCTCTTTTCACTGTGTCCTTCAGTGCGAATGGTACCGGACGAGGCTTGTGAAATTTTAGAACTGTGTTCTGGGGAAATGTACGCGAACCTTGAATGTCGTGCATGTTCCTAATCCACTGTTGAATACATTAGGAAATTTCTGCAAAGTTCGTCTACTCGAGTGATGGCTCCGACTGAACAAAAGGGTTCAACCATATTAATAACTTTTTTTGTGGAACTTCGTTTCGTTCTGTTACAGTTACAGAAAGTTTCCTGTCCCTCTACTGTCGTGATGAGATTTCCGTGCTTATCTCTTACTAATGTAATATTGTTTGCACCTCGTTTTCCACTGATGATTTAGTTATTTTGTATACTGTGTTTTGTTCATTTCTCAGTGCTGCCTCTTCTGCCTGTCTTGCAAGGTCATCCAGAATTGTCCTTTTGTCAGCACGGGTTTGGCGTTTAACTTCCTTGTCCAGCTGACTGTACTGTTCACTATATATTGCCTTTAACCTGGGAGACTTAGCTTGTTTTCTTTCTTTTCATTTCCTTTCTCTTCGCTATGGTACTGGTGTTATCCAGTCTTGGCTCTTTCTTTCCTGGAATCCCAAGCATGACTTGCTGCTTTCCTTGTATATTGTAGAGATGGTGTTGAATCTCTGGTCAACATCATCGGTCTCTGTTCTTTCCTGACTTTTGATAATCTCATATCTTCTCTTTACGTCGACCACGAACGCTTTTCTGGTGATGGGATCCTTTCAGTTTCGGGATGTTGTATTTTTTCTGTTTGACTGCAGCTGGTACAGCAGCTCTGAGTTTCACTTTCAGTCTTGCTATTACTAGTTGATGATCACTTCCCACATCTGCGCCTCTTCTTACTTTCACGTCTTGTAGTGCATGTCTCCATCTGCCATTAATCATTATGTGATCTATCTGGTTTCTGTCTCGTCCGTTTGGTGATTCCCATGTTAACTTGTGTACTTACTTGTGTGGAAAAAGTGTTCCTCCAATGACCAGGTTGTTAATACTGCAGAAGCTTATTAATTTGTCCCCATTCTCATTTGCTGTTCCACTGCCGCATTTCCCCATTACTCTTTCGTTATAATGATTGTGTGCTCCCACTTTCGCATTTAGATCTCCCATTACTATAATGAGATCGTACCTGGGTGTAGTTTCCATTTCTTTTTGTACCTGTTGATAGAACTCGTCCTTGATCTCTTCATCGCTGTCGTTTGTTGGTGCATAGCATTGTATAATTGTGGTGTTGGTGAACCTCCCTCTCAGTCTTGCTCTTATCAGTCTGTTGTTGATGGGTTTCCATTCCAGTAAAGACCTTTCTATTCCTTTCTTCAGGATAATGGCTACACCTTCGTTGTGCTGACCATCCTCTCTGCCAGAATAAAGTACTGTTTCCCCTGTAGCTGTTTTTATTCTCCCCTTACCTGTCCATCTGCTCTCGCTTATTCCCAGGATATGTATCTTGTAGTTCCTCATCTCTGTGATTTGTCTCAGCTTTCCTGCCTCATTCATAGTTCTGACGTTCCAAAAACCAATTCTGGTTTCGTGTTTTGCGGTCAGGGCATCCGTTTTCATGCCAGTGGCTTCCTTTCGGCTTTCACCACTGTCAGTCATACGAGCCTGAGACTCCGGATGTCCGTCCCGCAGCAAAGATTTTCCATTTATTGTTGTTTCCGTAACATGTGCGATTTTTTACATAGACAAGGGTGTCGGCCCTGTGCTAAAACCCCCAACCTGGAGGACTAGAGTACCAGCTTTTGTCTGACCCTTACCCACGCAGACCAGTCCTGCTTGGTTGAACCTACCAGGAGGAAATCTCCCACTGGCATAGCTCTGGGGATTGTCAGGGTACACAAACTGCCATTCCGCTACAAGGTATAGGTACCATTGATAGCAGACTTGATATCTGTCTCACTCATAATTTAGCCACGCCTAATTTTTTTCTTTTCTCTATTGTCTTACAGGCACTAGGAATGTTTAAAATCAGACCGTTTCACGTGTAGAGAGAGGGGACGGGTCGTGTATTTGTAGAATCAAGAGCGATAATTCAAAAGTTTTACCTTTTGGTAGATGCACGTAGAAAGAGAAAAGGCGGAGCTGAGCTATGAAGAAAATCAAGGTCGATTATTCAAAAGTCGTACTTTTGATAGTTACATTGGTCAGGGGAAGATAATTACAGTTACCCTCCTCATCGTTCGTTCGTGAATGTAATTAAGCTACGGAACGAGGGAGATCAAAAAGACAGTTTGCTCGCTGCCGGGGTCTGGCGGTCGGCAAAAGGTGGAAAAATTAACTTTGATTCAAAATTTGACCACATAATTCTCCAAAGGTGTTATGTCTCACAATGATCAGCGACTTTTTTGTCTATTTCATATATATATATATATATATATATATATATATATATATATATATATATATATATATATATATATATATATATATATATATATATATATATATATATATATATATATATATATATATATGTATATATGTACGAGGGGCGTTCAGAAAGTAATGCACCACATCATTTTTCTCAGGAGCTGTTTATTCAAAAAGCATGAAATTTATATACAATATACATGGAAACATCGGTATTATTCAACATAATCCCCATCAACTTGTACGGCTTTATGCCAGCGCGAAACAAGTGCATGTATTCCTAGCTCGTACCAGATTTTGTCTTGATCATGTAGCCATTTGTTCGCTGCATGAATCACTCCATCATCTTCAAACCTTGTCCCACGGAGTGCATCTTTAAGTGGACCAAATAGATGAAAATCAGAGGGTGCTAAATCGGGACTATAGGATGGATGGGGTAGTACAGTCCAACCCAATTTGGTGATTGCTTCCCGTGTTGCCAGACTTGTGTGAGGGTGCGCATTGTCGTGAAGGAGAAGCAGGTCTGCTGGATTCTTGTGCGGCCGAACTCTGCGAAAACGTTGATTGAGTTTTGTCAATGTCTTAATGTAAGCTTGCGAATTGATTGTCTCTCCTCTTGGCATAACGTCCACAAGAATCCCACCTTCAATGTCCCAAAAGACAGTGATCATGACCTTTCCAGCTGAAGGAATTGTCTTGAATTCCTTTCTTCTTGCTGATTGCGGATATGCCACTTCATTGACTGTCTTTTTGTCTCAGGTTCAAAAGGATGTGCCCAGGTTTCGTCACCTGTAACGATCGTAGCCAAAAAGTTCTCTCCGTCAGCATTGAAACGCTCCAACAATTCAGAAAAAATTGCTTTCCTTTGCAATCGGTGGTCATTTGTGAGACTTCGAGGAACCCATCTTGCGCAAACCTTAGAAAATCCGAGAGTTTTTATAACTGCATTTGCACTACCAATGCTGACTGACAGCTGTAAGGCCAATTGTTGAGTAGTGATTCGCCTATCAGTAAGAATAATGCCCTCAGCGCATTTCAACATTTCTGCTTTGGTGGATGTGGCAGGACGTCCAAAGCGAGGCCGATCAAGCAGCTCCGTATCTCCACTTCCTGATTCTCTGAACCCAGCGACTGACTGTACTCCTGTCGACTGCAAAACTTCCATACACATCATATAGACGCTTGTGAATATTCACAACAGTTTCCTTCTCTGCAACGAGAAATTCTATCACAATTCGCTGATTATAACAAAAGGTGCTAACACGTTCAATTTCAACGGTTTAGGGCAGCCGTATTATTTGGCCGGTTGCGGTGCAATTTGGTGCACACAATTGGCACATGCCATATTTGAAGTGTGCAAAATTTAATGCTTCTATCTTCATTATTAGCTGAGAAAAACGATGTGGTGCACGCCCCTCGTTATATATATATATATATATATATATATATATATATATATATATATATATTATATATATACAGTAGAACTCCATTTATCCGAACCCCAATTATCCGAACATCCAATTATCCGAACACTTTTTCCAGAAAAAAAAAAAAAAAATCAGGCGCCATCAGTCACGTTAGACTACAATTCTGAATCTTTTGATGCGGCAAGCTTCAAATGTGTGCGAACAATTTGTAGAGAATGGGGTGGGCTAATGGTCGGTCGCTTACCTACAGGAAGTCAGTTAGATCATAAAGTCAGTTAATATCTGGTTTACCAATCCAGTGTACGTGTGCGTTCTTGGCAGAACACTGGCTAAACAGACAGTTCAACTTAAAATAATTGTGTCTGCTACTACAGCAGAATAATTTTGGTGTACAAGTATTTCTGAGTCCGCTGGGAGGACAATATTAGACAATCTTTGAAGGACCGAGGACTAGAATGGAACCAGGCCAGGAAGAAGACAGCCGATAGGATAGTCTGGCGCTCTCTCTTCCAAACCTCTACACCTCACGGTAGAAGAGGAACGACTAAGTAAGTAAGTAAGTATTTCTCTGTGCGATATGGCATCTTCCAGTAGGCCTAAAGCATATAAAAGGAACCGCAATGTTTTGTCAATTGAAACGAAAACAGAAATTATCAAGAGACTAGGACAAGGTGAAACTGTGTCTTTACTTGCGAGGATTTTCAATGTTGGGAAAGCTACCATCTCTGACATCAAAAGTAACAAGGATAAAATTATGAGTTTTGCATCGAAATTTGATAGTGAAAATGGGTCGAAGAAACGTAAAACCATGAGAAGTGCGAAAGATGTGAAATTGGAAGAGGCTTTGTATATATGGTTTGTGCAAAGAAGAAGCAAAGGGGAACCTATCTCTGGTTCTCTGTTGTGTGAAAAGGCTCTTCAGTTCAACAATCAACTTGACGGTCCTTCTGACTTTAAGGCTAGCCAGGGATGGTTAAGAAACTTTAAATCTCGTCATGGCATACGAGAATTGGAGATTCAAGGGGAATCTTTATCTAGCGATGCAACTGCCGCTGAAAATTTTAAAGAAACCTTCTTGGCTTTTTTGGAAGAAGGTTATTCACTCGATGATGTGTATAATGCCGATGAGACTGGCTTATACTGGAAATCATTGCCTCAAAAATCACTTGTATCTCAGCGCGAAGCAGCTGCCCCTGGGTTTAAAAAGTGCAAAGAGAGAGTAACAATTTTGGTAGCCGCGAATGCCAGTGGAAGTCATCGTTTACCGGTGCTAATGATCGGCAAAGCCAAAAAACCACGTTGTTTAAAGAATGTGACATGTCTCCCATTGTGTTACAAAGCACAGAAGAGTGCTTGGATGAATAGTGAAATATTTCGTAATTGGTATACAAATCAGTTCATCCCAAATGTGAAGAGGTTGAGAGAACAAGAAAAAAAAAACTGGAAAAGTAATTCTTCTACTGGACAATGTACCATCTCATCCAGAGACGGATACATTGAATGCAGTTGATACAAATTTTAAAGTAATTTTTCTGCCTCCCAATGTAACAGCACTGATTCAACCAATGGATCAGGGTGTTATAGCAAAGCTTAAAAAGATGTACAAGAAGGAAGTCCTGCGTCGTTTATTGTTGGCTGAAGATGAAGAAAGTGTGGTGGCGTTTTCCAAAAAGCTTAATCTCAAAGACTGCTGCTATATGTTAGCTGATGCTTGGACCACCAAGTCACAAGATAATCTCATCAAGGCTTGGAATAGATTGCTTGGGAAAAAAGGAGGAAATGAAACTACTGCAGTGGACACAAATGATGATTGTACAGTATAAATGAAGTTGTGGAACTGTTTCAAGCAATGCCCGGATTTTCGGACTGTGACAAAGATGATGCACAAATGTGGCTAGATGATGATAATGATTCTGGTTTTCAGTTTTTGAATGACGAAGAAATTTTGTCTTTTGTGCAAGAAGAAAACCAAATACATGTAGTGACCGATGATGAAGACTCCTCAGAAGTACATGATGTACTTGTAGATTATGAAGAAAAAACCAAAACGTCGACCAAGTCCTGAAGAGGCCTTTATAGCACTAGAAACAGCGATGGCTTGGTACGAGCAAGAAGATGACAGCTGTCCTACACAGCTTCTGCTGTTGAAGAGAATGCGGGACTTAGCAGCCAAAAGGAGACTATCCAGTTTGGTGCAAAAGAGGATTCCTCATTATTTTAAATAGTGGGCTACATCTGTGCAAGTACATGTATACGTAAGTTGCGCCTGGTTTTGAATCGTTTGTAATGTTATTTTGAAAACATTTCTCTTTCTTAACAAAAATAATTAATACAAGTAGTACATGCACTGCAGTGTAATAAAAGATTTTGGTGATACAGTGATCTAATACAGTGTGGGTATTATTATTACAGTACAAGTAAATATGTTTTATAGTGTATTTTCCTTGTGATGGTTAATTATTTTTAGAAATATGTGTACATGTACTTGATACATTATGTAATCCAATTATCCGAACATTTGATTATCCGAACGATGCTCGGTCCCATGGGGTTCGGATAAATGGAGTTCTACTGTATATATATATATATATATATATATATATATATATATATATATATATATATATATATATATATATATATATATATGTCGGCGTCTGTGGCCTAATGGATATGAACGCAGTTTCATAATCCAGATATATCTGGTTCGAAACCTGCTGCAGGCGGTTTGGTAGCAGATCGCTTTGTGTGGATTTTTAACAATGGTATAAGCGCCGTACCGTTCAGAAAGGAATTGCAAACTACTGAATGAAAAAATTGCCTAGAAAATCACAAACAGCCAATAAAAGCTGGGGTTGATTGCCACGTCCTGTAAAGGATAAGCAACTAACTTTATATATATATATATATATATATATATATATATATATATATATATATATATATATATATATATATATATATATATATATATATATATATATATATATATATATATATATATATATATAATATATATATATATATATATATATATATATTCCAACTTTCAAACTCAGGTTATCTAGTCCCACAAATTTTCAGACGTCTAGCTTCGTTATTCAAGATCCATTATACCAGTGGAATTTCTTAGTTTTTTTCGATTGGAGATTAGTCATTTTGTGTTGCGGTAAATATTTATAATAGCCTCTTGAATGATTTAATTGTTAAGTCCGGCATTATATTTCACTAAGATTTTTCTGTGTTGAGTGATTTAATTTTTAAAGTCCGTCATGATATTTCACTAGGATTTTTGTGCTAATTGACTAGCGAATTAAAACAACATATAGCTAACTTTTTAATTTAATTACTTGCTATTAACCAGTAAGAGATATTTTGGTCAGCTAGTAAATGCACTATTCATTATGAGTATTGACGAAATAAATATTTATTTCTAATTCATTATGAGCAATTTTATAAATGACTAGCGCTTATTTCACGGGGTTTTTGTTAAATGATTTTTTTTTTTTCCCTTTTTCCTTAACCAGCGGCACTTGGGCTTTCAGCCCTTCGGCCCAATGACATGTCATTGCGAGGCTGGGGAACCTGAGGACTTTCCTTCCAACCCGGTCAGGAGCTTCGCTCCTTCCCATCCACAGAGGGTTTATCACAGGAGCCGTTCAGGCTATTCAGTCAAATTTCCGGCCGTAAACATTTCCTCAAACGCCGACGCCCGGGTTTGAACCATGAACACCTGGTCGCCAGTACAACGCCGAAGCCATTACACCAGCGCGGCTCCCTTTGTTAAATAAGATATACACTTGTGTTTTTCTAATTAAATTTAATAGCCGAGTGGATATTAAATTATACCTCTACGTGGGTTATTTTTAGGATAGAATCCTGATTCTGGTTAAATGTTGCATTTTTCTTCCTATAAATCTAGTATGGGGTCAACCCAAAACCTACCAACGGCTTCAGTATAAATCTGAGAAAACGGGTCTACGTACAATAGACGCCAAACAAACATTCTTATGCACCCAGCGGGTCTTTGAGGTTTACCTGTTCGGCTCCCTTGGTTTACCCAGAAAGAGAAAGAGTACCAACAAAAGACAATAAGAATAATTGTAACTGGACCTATAGCTATCCAGATTTCGTTTTTCCAATTTCATCTACATTCAACCCGCTGTGGCAAAGAATATCAAATTTAACATTACCTGACTACCGACCACTTGTGTTGTGGCGAGGATTTATCCTGAAGAAAAAAATTTATCTACCTGACATTCTATTTTACTATCGAATATTTCAAGCTACTGTACATTGTGATCATTTTGATCTCGAAGTTGTGTTTCATACCTGGACTAATTGCTGTGACATGAACAGAGTCAATAAAACAAAATAAGAAAATAGGCGTTCATCAAATAAGAGGATTAAACAGTCATTTGAAGAACTGGGGCTTATTTTGCCAAAAGAACCGACACTGAATCTGCTACCTGGAGCATGGAGATATGTTCAAGCTGTTGTCAAACACTTATTCGGTAAGCGAGAATGAAATGTGATCACATGTTTGTCAGAGCGAGTGAAAGCAGGGATGAATAATTCTTATATTGTATAACTAATATACTCACTTTGTTTTTTTTTTTCTTCTTATGTTTGCTAATACTGTTCATTTTCAGTCTAGACTAACTAGAAACTCTGTTCTTTACAGTATAGTCAAATTCTATACCATAGTGCTAATCTTTTGACCTTTTGGGGGTTAATTAACTTCTTCTTGTGGGAACTTGTCTCAACAGAGGCGATTGCGCTTATGTGTCTATTCCTTTATTAATTCTGTAACATATGACTTTTTATATTCTGATATTTTGATAATAACTGTTGTGAAGTTTCTTTATGGTAAATAAAAGCAACATAAAACTTAATTACCTGTGTCGGTCAGCTCGTCCCAATATCTCTATTCCATTAATATAGTTTCACGTTTGTGCGTCTAAGTGGTGTCGTCACTTATCTGTGTGTGTGTATGTGAGTGGTTGATAATATATATTAATATATATATAGGTATACTGTCTGATCAACAAATTTCTGTTGTAGAAATAGGCTGGACTAGAGTATCTTCTCAATCCAGGGACAGACTCTACCTTTCACCATTTCACTCGTGAAATCTATTTCTTTACCTCACCTCTCACGGAGCACCACCTTTTTTCTGTTCTATTCAGGCGGGACCAAAATATATCTTAAATACCTATCTAAAATCTACGACAATTGCAAAACAGTTTCCTTGCAATAAATATATAAATTAAAAAATAAAATGGTATGGAGTCAGTTTTAGAAATTAAAAGTACACAGGAAACACGGGACGTTTCGGGTTTCACCCTTCGTCAGTCACAGCTACAAACAGGTGACAAGGACAAAAATTATAGACAGGTCAAAGAAAAATACCATAAACACATACGAGGATGATAAACACAGACGAAAAGAGCGATACAAGCGAATGAAAAAATAAACAGCACAGGCGATGAGCGAAAAAAGAACAATAAAAATGAAAAACTAGAAATAAAGAAATATCAAAACAAGAAATTAAATAATCAACGAAACGCAAAAAGGAATTAACAAAACTGGTGAAACAAGTCCTGATTATTGTAGCAAGATCCGTGGAATAAACAGTGAAGATCGCTGTCATCCCGTAACGACCATGGAAGTGACGTAAATGATAACAGCAACAAAGACTGAAACAAGAAATGGAGAATGAACGGATACACAATGGCATCATCAGTAGTAGGGAATGTACCAAACGAGGCGTTTTCTGCAGGTGCGCTGCAGGCGCGCTGCAGGCGCGTGACTTTTATATAGCGAAAATTCTGCAGGCGCGTGACTTTTATATAAGCGCAATCTGCAGGTGCAAGATGGCGGACTTGAGCTAACAAGGGGAGGTTATATGGGGCAAGATGGCGGACTTGAGATAACAAGAAGGGGGTATATGGGGCAAGATGGCGGACTTGAGATAACAAGGGGGAGATAACAAGAGGGCGGGATGACTTTTATATAAGGAATTGAGGAGGAGGAGAGGCGGCGGCGCATGACTTTTTATATAAGGAAATACGCATTGTGCAGGTGGAGCATCAGGCGGGATGACTTTTTATATAAGGAAATACTCATTACGCAGGTGGAGCTTTAGTCGGGATGACTTTTTATATAAGAAAATACTCATTGAGCAGGTGGAGCATCCGGCGGAGGGTGATGACTTTTTATATAAGAAAATACTCATTGAGCAGGTGGAGCAGCAGGCGGGATGACTTTTTATATAAGAAAATACTCAGTGTGCAGGTGGAGCAGCAGGCGGGATGACTTTTTATATAGGGAAAATGTGCAGGGGCAAGATGGCGGGGTGACTTTTTATATAAGAAAATACTCAGTGTGCAGGTGGAGCATCAGGCGGGGTGACTTTTTATATAAGGAAATACTCATTGAGCAGGCGGAGCATCAGGTGTTGGTGCATGACTTTATATATAAGGAAATACTCATTACGCAGGTGGAGCATCAGGCGGAGGGTGATGACTTTTTATATAAGAAAATACTCAGTGTGCAGGTGGAGCAGCAGGCGGAGGGTGATGATTTTTTATATAAGGGATTGAGGTGGAGCAGCAGGTGTTGGTGCATGACTTTTTATATAAGGAATTGAGAAGAAGGAGAGGAGGTACATGACTTTTTATATATAAGGAAAATGTGCAGGTGGAGCATCAGGTGTTGGTGCATGACTTTTTATATAAGGAATTGAGAAGAAGGAGAGGATGTACATGACTTTTTATATATAAGGAAAATGTGCAGGTGGAGCATCAGGCGGGATGACTTTTTATATAGTAATATATTAGTGTTTATTTTTAGATAACAAGAAGGCGTTATTTATAAACATATATTAATTCTGCAGGAGTGATGCAGGGACAAGATAGCGGGATGACTTTTTATATATAAGGAAAATGTGCAGGTGGAGCAGCAGGTGTTGGTGACTTTTTATATAGGGAAAATGTGCAGGGGCAAGATGGCGGGGTGACTTTTTATATATAAGGAAAATGTGCAGGTGGAGCAGCAGGCGGGATGACTTTTTATATAAGGAAATACTCAGTGTGCAGGTGGAGCATCAGGCGGGATGACTTTTTATATAAGAAAATACTCATTGAGCAGGTGGAGCATCAGGTGGAGGGTGACTTTTTATATAAGAAAATACTCAGTGTGCAGGTGGAGCATCAGGCGGCGGGTGATGACATTTTATATAAGGGATTGAGGTGGAGCAGCAGGTGTTGGTACATGACTTTTTATATAAGGAATTGAGGAGGAGGAGAGGAGGAGGCGCATGACTTTTTATATAAGAAAATACTCAGTGTGCAGGTGGAGCAGCAGGCGGAGGGTGATGACTTTTTATATAAGGAATTGAGGAGGAGGGCAGGCGGAGGTGGATGACTTTTTTATATAAGGAATTGAGGAGGAGGGTAGGAGGAGGTGGATGACTTTTTATATAGTAATATATTAGTGTTTATTTTTAGATAACAAGAAGAGACTATATTTAGACTTGAGACATGACTTTTATATAAGGAAAACGGGCAGGTGCGCTGGAGGGGCAAGATGGCGGGATGACTTTTTATATAAGGAATTGAGGAGGAGGGTAGGCGGAGGAAGATGGCGGGGTGACTTTTTATATAAGGGCTTATGAGGAGGGCAGGCGGAGCAAGATGGCGGGATGACTTTTTATATAAGGAATTGAGGAGGCGGGTAGGCGGATGCGGATGACTTTTTATATAGTAATATATTAGTGTTTATTTTTAGATAACAAGAGGACGTTATTTATAGACATATATTAATTCTGCAGGAGTGATGCAGGGGCAAGATGGCGGGATGCCTTTTTATATAAGGGAAATGTGGTGGTGCTTTGTGGTGACCCGTGACTTTTATATAGCACTATATTAGTTCACTAATAGTGTGTTGTGGTCGAGTGGAGGTTTTTTTTTTTGTGGTGGGGGTGATGAGGCATGGGTGTAATGTACCAGGTGGGGTTAGGTTAGGGGTGATATTTTTGTGTGATGTGGTATGGTTTTGGAGGTGGAAGAGAGATATTTTAGATGTTGAGGGGAGATGTGGTGACGTTGTCAGGATGCATCTGTGTACATTTTTGGGGTGTAGCAGGCGAGTGGACCAGCATTGAGAGGTGGGAGTGAAGAGGCGTCGGTGACGAGGTACGGGTGTAATGTAGCAGGTGGGGTTAGGTTAGGGGGATATTTTTGTGTGATGTGGTATGGTTTTGGAGGTGGAAGAGAGATATTTTAGATGTTGAGGGGAGATGTGGTGACGTTGTCAGGATGCATCTGTGTACATTTTTGGGGTGTAGCAGGCGAGTGGACCAGCATTGAGAGGTGGGAATGAAGAGACGTCGGTGACGAGGTACGGGTGTAATGTAGCAGGTGGGGTTAGGTTAGGGCGGATTTTTGTGTGTTGTGGAATTGTTTTGTTACGTGTGTTGGTGTGTTTGTTTATACAGTCTACAACCGCGTGACTTTTATATAACGAAAATGTGTTGGAGGAGCTATGGAGGAGCAAGATGGCGGGATGACTTTTATATAAGGAAAATCTGGAGGAGCGATGGAGGAGCTCTGGAGGGACAAGATGGCGGGGTGACTTTTTATATAGGGAAAATGTGCAGGTGCAAGATGGCGAGATGACTTTTTATATAAGGAATTGAGGTGGAGCATCAGGCGGAGGGTGATGACTTTTTATATAAGAAAATACTCAGTGTGCAGGTGGAGCAACAGGCGTTGGTGATGACTTTTTATATAGGAAAATACTCCGATGACTTTTTATATAGTAATATATTAGTGTTTATTTTTAGATAACAAGAAGACGTTATTTATAGACATATATTAACTCTGCAGGAGTGATGCAGGGGCAAGATGGTGGGATGACTTTTTATATAAGGAATTGAGGAGGAGGGTAGGAGGAGGCGGGTGTATATATATATATATAATTGATAAAGGGTGTTGCTATACAACTGGTAGATAATGTTTGTCGTAGCTTTTATCAGGTAGGTAATAGATGTTTATATTGCTGTCTGAGCCGAGATGATAGTGATGACAATGTGAAAGTAAGGGGTAAGAAATAGTTTTATCACAAGGTGATCGTGTGAGAGAAAGGACAGTCTCTGGATAGAATAATTTATCACACAACAAGAAGTGATGAAGTGTTTAATCCGTTGGGGAGCGGGTTGAAGACCGGAACTGTAAGTTTTTACCGAGACCAGCCTTTGTTACTCGTGTGATTTAATTACCAAGGGGTGAAATTTTTTTTTTTTTTGACAAGAGGCAGAAATTTGATTACCAAGAGGGCGATATTTTTTTTGACAAGGGGCAGTATTTTTTGGTAAGGGGGAGTCTTTTTTTTTGACAAGAGGCAGAAATTTGATTACCAAGAGGGCGACATTTTTTTGACAAGGGGCAGTATTTTTTGGTAAGGGGCAGTCTTTTTTTTTGACAAGAGGCAGAAATTTGATTACCAAGAGGGCGACATTTTTTTTGACAAGGGGCAGTATTTTTTGGTAAGGGGGAGTCTTTTTTTGACAAGAGGCAGAAATTTGATTACCAAGAGGGCGACATTTTTTTTGACAAGGGGCAGTATTTTTTGGTAAGGGGCAGTTTTTTTGACAATAGGGAGAAATTTGGTTACCAAGAGGGCGACATTTTTTTTGACAAGGGGCAGTATTTTTTGGTAAGGGGCAGTCTTTTTTTGACAATAGGGAGAAATTTGGTTACCAAGAGGGCGAACTTTTTTTTGACAAGTGGTAGTATTTTTTTTTGACAAGTGGTGAGAAATTTTTTAAAGAAGTATTTGACGGTTGATCTAATTACCTATAGGTTGGCCATTTTGGGGAGGCCTGGGAGAAAATTTTGGGATCGTCTTTGGTGTTTCGAAGAAAACCTTTCACTAAAGTTTGAAAATAAACAAGAAAGAAGTCTCACTACCTTCCATCTACCGTGTCTGTGGCACATCGTCGGTATTTCGTCGAAAGATAAAGTGTACAAACTCAAAGGAACATAAACTTGTTTCCGATAGTCTATATTTAACGCTGACGTTACCCACCCTAACGGACTATAGCAGTATGCATCATTCAGCGATTACATTTGATAATGTCTTCCTCGCGAGCGCAGACCATCGATCGAGTTTAACAACGCGTGGTAAAAAAGCACGTGCGTGTTGGTTTTTCTTAAAATGGTTGACACGTGCGAAAAAAACTTTGGTAAGTCATATCTAAAAAGTTTGTTTCTACTATTGCTCTCTTGTGTTTTGAGGTTGTCTGCAATGACGTGAACAGAAATAAGTAGCAGTTTTAGTCTTACACAGGTAAATCTCGTTGTAGATAAGTTTTTTTCGTCTACCAATACTAAAGAAAACTCTGCCTGTTAGCTATTTTATTACGTTTTTCTAGCTAGCTATATTTAGACCTAACAGTACCCTCTATGGTACGAGGATTTTAAAACGAGTCAAATTTTACGCGCGCTGTTTCACACTGGCCATCAAGCCTGTTTCTTTCTAGTGAGGTTACAAGCACGTGGTTGTTGCGTTTTCTTAAAATGTTTGAAACTGACTCTAAACTTTCATGAAATACACAAAAAGCTCCGTAAATAATGAATGAATGAAACATATGCGATTAGTAGATTTAAAAAAAAAAAAATCCTCCCCTATCCTACATCCCACTATACGTAAAACCGCCACTCACGTCAAAAAAAAAAAAAAAAAACCTTAGTAACATACTATATAGATAACAAAGTTCTGCTGATATCACTTTTGCGTAGTGTACCTAGACATAAACTTGCGTGACACACAAAAAGCCCGTGTTATTGGTTACGCATACACAATATTATAGATATAAGACCTTAACAAAACTATTTAAAACCTTACGGATAACTGATAATGACAGACTATCAAACCAAGAAAAGCTAACACGAATTATTTGTAATTCTCATCTATACTTATACACAAACACTGGGTGGTAGAAATGTTGTTCGGCAGCCCATCGCTTATCGATTAAGCTTCTGGGTAATCAAGCAGCTGTTATCACGAGTCGTGTCTGAAAAAGAATTATTTTAGGTTGACATATTGTGTTCTTTTAAAAGAATTATATATTTATTACACTTAAAGATTCTTTGTTATCTATGCTGCCTAAAATATGACATGTATAAATATAGTGTGTATACATATTAATATCTGTTTAAACATATGTTGTATAAGTACTGTATAAAAAGACAACACCACCCCGCGTCACACAAAAATGGTATAGCCAAGCTCTAATACTTCTCTGTCGTCTCTAACACTGGACACCCACCGCTTCATGTTGGCCCTAGTATGATCAAGTCTCGAACACTTCACACCGCCTCTTCATGCAAGACCTAGTGTAGTTAAGTCTCTAACACGTCACCCACCCATCTTCCTGCTGGTCCTGCTATAATGTCGTCTCTAACACATCACCCCCCCACCTCTTCAGGCTGCTCTAGTACAGTCAAGTCTCTCACACTTCACTCCATCTCTTCACAGTAACCGTAGTATAGGTAAGTCTCTAACCCTTCACTCTCTCACAAAGAAAATAAGCTTGTAAATTTAAGAGGCGAAACATTTAGTATAAGATTTCCTGATAGCGACAGCTAAAATGTATCTTAGAAAAAAAAAAAGTATGACCAAGACAAAGGAAGAGGTCAATAGCCAGGTGTGTGTATTTTTTCTTTATTTATTCAGTCACCGCCTTCCACGCGAACTCAACTTAGAACACGGGGATAATCGATAAGAAATTTCATTACAGACCATGTTTAATCAGAACGAGATGTGTTTGCTTAAACGACCCCTTGTCGAAATATAGACAGGTATTCATATAAACGATGTTACAGCAGTTATACGCTAAATAGTCATATACACATAGGTGAATAATAGGAAGACTTTGAGATTTTTAGATAATAAGAAACCGATAATAGGGAGACGAATGTTACAGCAGTTATACGCTAAATAGTCATATATACATAGGTGAATAATAGGAAGACTTTGAGATTTTTAGATAATAAGAAACCGATAATAGGGAGACGATATATTTAGACTTTGAGATAATAGGAAGACGATGTATTTAGATAAACAGTTTATAAAACACTAGAATAATGTCCCTCTGTATGTGAAATATATATTATTTGAAAATACGGGTGTTGAATATATAAAAAAATATATCCAGAACTTAATAAGATACAAATGACAGCTTAAAAAGCAAGCTTTAAAATATCTGATAACTAAAAAAAGAAAAGTACCAAACAAAGAGAGAGAGAGAGAGAGACAGAGAGATAGAGAGACAGATTGAGAGAGATAGAGAGACAGAGAGAGAGACAGAGAATAGGCAGGACGTGATTCGTCGATGTATTGTAGAAAGACAGAGAGAGAGATAGAGAGAGAGAGAAAGACAGAGAGAGACAGAGAGAGAGAGAGAGAGAAGACGATATAGGTAACAAAAGAAGTATACACAAGGTATGCATGATGCACATGGTGTTAAGTCAGCCGCCGCGATGGTGTAACCACCATCGTGGCGGCCTCCTTAACCGTTTCAGAGTTCCTCTGGTGCCCAGTTAAAACTGGGTCTGCCCTCCCGGGTTGTGCGCGGTGCATCACGCATACCTTGTGTATACTTCTTTTGTTACCTATATCGTCTTCTCTCTCTCTCTCTCTGTCTCTCTCTCTCTGTCTCTCTCTCTCTGTCTCTCTCTCTCTCTCTCTCTCTCTCTCTCTGTCTTTCTACAATACATCGACGAATCACGTCCTGCCTATTCTCTGTCTCTCTCTCTATCTCTCTATCTCTCTATCTCTCTCTGTCTCTCTATCTCTCTGTCTCTGTCTCTCTCTCTGTCTCTCTCTCTCTCTCTCTCTCTCTTTGTTTGGTACATTTCTTTTTTTAGTTATCAGATATTTTAAAGCTTGCTTTTTAAGCTGTCATTTGTATCTTATTAAGTTCTGGATATATTTTTATATATATTCAACACCCGTATTTTCAAACAATATATATTTCACATACAGAGGGACATTATTCTAGTGTTTTATAAACTGTTTATCTAAATACATCGTCTTCCTATTATCTCAAAGTCTAAATATATCGTCTCCCTATTATCGGTTTCTTATTATCTAAAAATCTCAAAGTCTTCCTATTATTCACCTATGTATATATGACTATTTAGCGTATAACTGCTGTAACATTCGTCTCCCTATTATCGGTTTCTTATTATCTAAAAATCTCAAAGTCTTCCTATTATTCACCTATGTGTATATGACTATTTAGCGTATAACTGCTGTAACATCGTGTATATGAATACCTGTCTATATTTCGACAAGGGGTCGTTTAAGCAAACACATCTCGTTCTGATTAAACATGGTCTGTAATGAAATTTCTTATCGATTATCCCCGTGTTCTAAGTTGAGTTCGCGTGGAAGGCGGTGACTGAATAAATAAAGAAAAAATACACACACCTAGCTATTGACCTCTTCCTTGGTCTTGGTCATACATTTTTTTTTCTAAGATACATTTTAGCTGTCGCTATCAGGAAATCTTATACTAAATGTTTCGCCTCTTAAATTTACAAGCTTATTTTCTTTGTGAGAGAGTGAAGGGTTAGAGACTTACCTATACTACGGTTACTGTGAAGAGATGGAGTGAAGTGTGAGAGACTTGACTGTACTAGAGCAGCCTGAAGAGGTGGGGGGTGATGTGTTAGAGACGACACTATAGCAGGACCAGCAGGAAGATGGGTGGGTGACGTGTTAGAGACTTAACTACACTAGGTCTTGCATGAAGAGGCGGTGTGAAGTGTTAGAGACTTGATCGTACTAGGGCCAACATGAAGCGGTGGGTGTCCAGTGTTAGAGACGACAGAGAAGTATTAGAGCTTGGCTATACCATTTTTGTGTGACGCGGGGTGGTGTTGTCTTTTTATACAGTACTTATACAACTTATGTTTAAACAGATATTAATATGTATACACACTATATTTATACATGTCATATTTTAGGCAGCATAGATAACAAAGAATCTTTAAGTGTAATAAATATATAATTCTTTTAAAAGAACACAATATGTCAACCTAAAATAATTCCTTTTCAGACACGACTCGTGATAACAGCTGCTTGATTACCCAGAAGCTTAATCGATAAGCGATGGGCTGCCTAACAACATTTCTACCACCCAGTGTTTGTGTATAAGTATAGATGAGAATTACAAATAATTCGTGTTAGCTTTTCTTGGTTTGATAGTCTGTCATTATCAGTTATCCGTAAGGTTTTAAATAGTTTTGTTAAGGTCTTATATCTATAATATTGTGTATGCATAACCAATAACACGGGCTTTTTGTGTGTCACGCTAGTTTAGGTCTAGGTATACTACGCAAAAGTGATATCAGCAGAACTTTGTTATCTATATAGTATGTTACTAAGGTTTTTTTTTTTTTATTGACGTGAGTGGCGGTTTTACGTATAGTGGGATGTAGGATAGGGGAGGATTTTTTTTTAAAAAATCTACTAATCGCATATGTTTCATTCATTCATTATTTACGGAGCTTTTTGTGTATTTCATGAAAGTTTAGAGTCAGTTTCAAACATTTTAAGAAAACGCAACAACCACGTGCTTGTAACCTCACTAGAAAGAAACAGGCTTGATGGCCAGTGTGAAACAGCGCGCGTAAAACTTGACTCGTTTTAAAATCCTCTTACCATAGAGGGTACTGTTAGGTCTAAATATAGCTAGCTAGAAAAACGTAATAAAATAGCTAACAGGCAGAGTTTTCTTTAGTATTGGTAGACGAAAAAAAACTTATCTACAACGAGATTTACCTGTGTAAGACTAAAACTGCTACTTATTTCTGTTCACGTCATTGCAGACAACCTCAAAACACAAGAGAGCAATAGTAGAAACAAACTTTTTAGATATGACTTACCAAAGTTTTTTTCGCACGTGTCAACCATTTTAAGAAAAACCAACACGCACGTGCTTTTTACCACGCGTTGTTAAACTCGATCGATGGTCTGCGCTCGCGAGGAAGACATTATCAAATGTAATCGCTGAATGATGCATACTGCTATAGTTCGTTAGGGTGGGTAACGTCAGCGTTAAATATAGACTATCGGAAACAAGTTTATGTTCCTTTGAGTTTGTACACTTTATCTTTCGACGAAATACCGACGATGTGCCACAGACACGGTAGATGGAAGGTAGTGAGACTTCTTTCTTGCTTATTTTCAAACTTTAGTGAAAGGTTTTCTTCGAAACACCAAAGACGATCCCAAAATTTTCTCCCAGGCCTCCTAAAAATGGCCAACCTATAGGTAAATAGATCAACCGTCAAATACTTCTTTAAAAAATTTCTCACCACTTGTCAAAAAAAAAATACTACCACTTGTCAAAAAAAAGTTCGCCCTCTTGGTAACCAAATTTCTCCCTATTGTCAAAAAAAGACTGCCCCTTACCAAAAAATACTGCCCCTTGTCAAAAAAAATGTCGCCCTCTTGGTAACCAAATTTCTCCCTATTGTCAAAAAAAGACTGCCCCTTACCAAAAAATACTGCCCCTTGTCAAAAAAAATGTCGCCCTCTTGGTAATCAAATTTCTGCCTCTTGTCAAAAAAAGACTCCCCCTTACCAAAAAGTACTACCCCTTGTCAAAAAAAATGTCGCCCTCTTGGTAACCAAATTTCTCCCTATTGTCAAAAAAAGACTGCCCCTTACCAAAAAATACTGCCCCTTGTCAAAAAAATGTCGCCCTCTTGGTAATCAAATTTCTGCCTCTTGTCAAAAAAAAAAAAAAAATTTCACCCCTTGGTAATTAAATCACACGAGTAACAAAGGCTAGTCTCGGTAAAAACTTACAGTTCCGGTCTTCAACCCGCTCCCCAACGGATTAAACACTTCATCACTTCTTGTTGTGTGATAAATTATTCTATCCAGAGACTGTCCTTTCTCTCACACGATCACCTTGTGATAAAACTATTTCTTACCCCTTACTTTCACATTGTCATCACTATCATCTCGGCTCAGACAGCAATATAAACATCTATTACCTACCTGATAAAGCTACGACAAACATTATCTACCAGTTGTATAGCAACACCCTTTATCAATTATATATATATATATACACCCGCCTCCTCCTACCCTCCTCCTCAATTCCTTATATAAAAAGTCATCTCACCATCTTGCCCCTGCATCACTCCTGCAGAGTTAATATATGTCTATAAATAACGTCTTCTTGTTATCTAAAAATAAACACTAATATATTACTATATAAAAAGTCATCGGAGTATTTTCCTATATAAAAAGTCATCACCAACGCCTGTTGCTCCACCTGCACACTGAGTATTTTCTTATATAAAAAGTCATCACCCTCCGCCTGATGCTCCACCTCAATTCCTTATATAAAAAGTCATCTCGCCATCTTGCACCTGCACATTTTCCCTATATAAAAAAGTCACCCCGCCATCTTGTCCCTCCAGAGCTCCTCCATCGCTCCTCCAGATTTTCCTTATATAAAAGTCATCCCGCCATCTTGCTCCTCCATAGCTCCTCCAACACATTTTCGTTATATAAAAGTCACGCGGTTGTAGACTGTATAAACAAACACACCAACACACGTAACAAAACAATTCCACAACACACAAAAATCCGCCCTAACCTAACCCCACCTGCTACATTACACCCGTACCTCGTCACCGACGTCTCTTCATTCCCACCTCTCAATGCTGGTCCACTCGCCTGCTACACCCCAAAAATGTACACAGATGCATCCTGACAACGTCACCACATCTCCTCTCAACATCTAAAATATCTCTCTTCCACCTCCAAAACCATACTACATCACACAAAAATATCCCCCTAACCTAACCCCACCTGCTACATTACACCCGTACCTCGTTACCGACGCCTCTTCACTCCCACCTCTCAATGCTGGTCCACTCGCCTGCTACACCCCAAAAATGTACACAGATGCATCCTGACAACGTCACCACATCTCCCCTCAACATCTAAAATATCTCTCTTCCACATCCAAAACCATACCACATCACACAAAAATATCACCCCTAACCTAACCCCACCTGGTACATTACACCCATGCCTCATCACCCCCACCACAAAAAAAAAACCTCCACTCGACCACAACACACTATTAGTGAACTAACATAGTGCTATATAAAAGTCACGGGTCACCACAAAGCACCACCACATTTCCCTTATATAAAAAGGCATCCCGCCATCTTGCCCCTGCATCACTCCTGCAGAATTAATATATGTCTATAAATAACGTCCTCTTGTTATCTAAAAATAAACACTAATATATTACTATATAAAAAGTCATCCGCATCCGCCTACCCGCCTCCTCAATTCCTTATATAAAAAGTCATCCCGTCATCTTGCTCCGCCTGCCCTTCTCATAAGCCCTTATATAAAAAGTCACCCCGCCATCTTCCTCCGCCTACCCTCCTCCTCAATTCCTTATATAAAAAGTCATCCCGCCATCTTGCCCCTCCAGCGCACCTGCCCGTTTTCCTTATATAAAAGTCATGTCTCAAGTCTAAATATAGTCTCTTCTTGTTATCTAAAAATAAACACTAATATATTACTATATAAAAAGTCATCCACCTCCTCCTACCCTCCTCCTCAATTCCTTATATAAAAAAGTCATCCACCTCCGCCTGCCCTCCTCCTCAATTCCTTATATAAAAAGTCATCACCCTCCGCCTGCTGCTCCACCTACACACTGAGTATTTTCTTATATAAAAAGTCATGCGCCTCCTCCTCCTCAATTCCTTATATAAAAAGTCATGTACCAACACCTGCTGCTCCACCTCAATCCCTTATATAAAATGTCATCACCCGCCGTCTGATGTTCCACCTGCACACTGAGTATTTTCTTATATAAAAAGTCACCCTCCGCCTGATGCTCCACCTGCTCAATGAGTATTTTCTTATATAAAAAGTCATCCCGCCTGATGCTCCACCTGCACACTGAGTATTTCCTTATATAAAAAGTCATCCCGCCTGCTGCTCCACCTGCACATTTTCCTTATATATAAAAAGTCACCCCGCCATCTTGCCCCTGCACATTTTCCCTATATAAAAAGTCACCAACACCTGCTGCTCCACCTGCACATTTTCCTTATATATAAAAAGTCATCCCGCCATCTTGTCCCTGCATCACTCCTGCAGAATTAATATATGTTTATAAATAACGCCTTCTTGTTATCTAAAAATAAACACTAATATATTACTATATAAAAAGTCATCCCGCCTGATGCTCCACCTGCACATTTTCCTTATATATAAAAAGTCATGTACCTCCTCTCCTTCTTCTCAATTCCTTATATAAAAAGTCATGCACCAACACCTGATGCTCCACCTGCACATTTTCCTTATATATAAAATGTCATGTACCTCCTCTCCTTCTTCTCAATTCCTTATACAAAAAGGCATGCACCAACACCTGCTGCTCCACGTCAATCCCTTATATAAAATATCATCACCCGCCGCCCGATGCTCCACCTCAATCCCTTATATAAAAAATCATCACCCTCCGCCTGATGCTCCACCTGCACACTGAGTATTTCCTTATATAAAAAGTCATCACCCTCCGCCTGCTGCTCCACCTGCACACTGAGTATTTTCTTATATAAAAAGTCATCACCCTCCGCCTGATGCTCCACCTGCGTAATGAGTATTTCCTTATATAAAAAGTCATGCACCAACACCTGATGCTCCACCTGCTCAATGAGTATTTCCTTATATAAAAAGTCACCCCGCCTGATGCTCCACCTGCACACTGAGTATTTTCTTATATAAAAAGTCACCCCGCCATCTTGCCCCTGCACATTTTCCCTATATAAAAAGTCATCCCGCCTGCTGCTCCACCTGCACACTGAGTATTTTCTTATATAAAAAGTCATCCCGCCTGCTGCTCCACCTGCTCAATGAGTATTTTCTTATATAAAAAGTCATCACCCTCCGCCTGATGCTCCACCTGCTCAATGAGTATTTTCTTATATAAAAAGTCATCCCGACTAATGCTCCACCTGCGTAATGAGTATTTCCTTATATAAAAAGTCATCCCGCCTGATGCTCCACCTGCACAATGCGTATTTCCTTATATAAAAAGTCATGCGCCGCCGCCTCTCCTCCTCCTCCTCAATTCCTTATATAAAAGTCATCCCGCCCTCTTGTTATCTCCCCCTTGTTATCTCAAGTCCGCCATCTTGCCCCATATACCCCCTTCTTGTTATCTCAAGTCCACCATCTTGCCCCATATAACCTCCCCTTGTTAGCTCAAGTCCGCCATCTTGCACCTGCAGATTGCGCTTATATAAAAGTCACGCGCCTGCAGAATTTTCGCTATATAAAAGTCACGCGCCTGCAGCGCGCCTGCAGAAAACGCCTCGTTTGGTACATTCCCTACTACTGTCATCATCCCCAGCATTATCATTTGTCAGCTGATTAATTTTAGGTTTTGCTTTCAGATTGTTTCAGTCTCTCAGCTGGTTATACAGGAGAAACAGTGCTCTCGGGTCCTGGTATGCAACGGGCACTGTTTTTAGTGCTGTCATACCGCGCCTGCGTTTCTATATTATTACGTGAGCATGGTACTTGTACGATAACCCTCGATCGAACAGCTCTGATTGACGGAATTTTTCTTGGAAGGATTGCGATATCGGTTTAAGTGTTTGCACGTAAGGCACGAAAATGAAACCGAAAACACAATTTTCTTTGCTGGGTAGTATTTTGCTGACGGTTTGGCTTATTTTTTAGTAAAGAACCATGAATTTAAAATAATTTAGCCAACATAATAACACCCAAACAATCAAGTGTCTCTCTTCACACTTGAACAAATATGGTATCAGTGATAGCTGTAAAATACCAAGAATGCTAGATATAGCCACGTATAATATATTTTAGTGCTGACCACATCACCCCTAGTGTGCCGACGGTCAAGAAAATATGGTTTCCCTTCCTTATATGTTATAAATGTTTATACAATACCAAAACCTACCCTCTGTTCTGTACTTAATGTTCTAAGTCTACTATCATGTACTAGACACAGTATTAAGGTCTCTTTGTCTTGTGTGGACTGGCCTATGCTGTCTGATAGGGAAACAACAGAAGTGATTGCGCCATTAATAGGCCGTACTGCCCATGGTGGACTTCCGGTGTTATGTCTTTCGGTTCGCACTATTGACCTGTCATCTTAGCATCATTTATTGGTGATGCGTGGATGGCAGGGAGGATAGTGTGATTCGCTTGCATAGCTAGGCGGGGTTGTCGCACGGAAGGTCCAGTGTTCAAATCTTGGGTAAGCCACTCATGTCTGTTGTTTCTCTGTTGTCTAGTGTTCTACTTCTTTATTCCTTACGAGTGCCTGAAAACACCTTTATATTTGTTTCATATTAATTTATCGAGAAAATATGGGCCTAACACCATATTACCAATATGCCTCAATAGGGCGTGTAACGGGATCCTTTTAGCTTTTTTTTTTTTAATAATATATTTAGTAAGTAGAGGTTAACAATTACGTTTCACTTAGGAAATGTTGCTTACTCCATGGTCTGCTTGAGAAATACTGGTAATTATAGTCTAGAGTTTACTACCAGTAGAATACGAGTAGATTAGGTTTAAAAAAAAAAAAGATGGTTCATACACACACACGCACACATATACTATCTGTAAGTACCTGGCGTTGCCCGGCTTTTCCTAGTAACAGTTGAGGAAACTTAGGAAATGTAAATATCATGCTATTATATTTTGATATTCGAGTGAAAATGAATTTTCGGTTAAGTTAATGACACTGCTTTAAGTGACTATCATCGTGCCTTGTTTACAGTAATTGTAAATGCAAGTAGCACGAAATACTGTTATTCCTTGTGGTTCCACCGGAAGAGTGATTTCATTTTGCTTCCGAGTTTTTGCAAGAAGCAAATTAATAAGGCATATTTTCTCGTTCGATCTGGCGCACCAAGAAAGAATAGTCCACAATTTCCATTTTTAAACGTGTTTACTACTTATCTTTATAAGTCCCCTTCAAACATATACATTATTTCGTGAACCAAGACGCTTATTATTATCTTTGATATCTTCCTTGATTGTTTATATTCTATTTGCTTCACTGTAATATTCCTCTCGATGTTTTATTTATGTTTTAGTTTTGATTCAGATTGTTTTGTTGTTCTGATGCTTTGTTTATACTTGCACGCGTTTAATATTGATTGGAGGTTTATTTATGTCAATCTGTATCTTTCTGGGCAAGTCTGCTACAGTAGAACTATTGGAAAGGCAAGCAAGAGGTTCTGATAAATGTCGTGAGCATCGTTATTTTTTAATGTTTGCATCATTTTGTCGTGGCACTCTTTGCTGATACAAGACACAATTTTCGTCCGTTATATTAAAAGGTGTGTATAAAATTAAAATACTTCTAATATAAAAGACCTACTAAACGGGTTTAGCTGTATTCCACACAAAATATACTCTCATTTCTAATGATGGAACGCAAAACAATTCTATTCTGCTTCAGAATTTTAGCAAGAAGCAAATTAATAAGACACATTTTCCCTTTCCGACCCGGCGCACCAAGAAATAATAGTCCAACTCATCCTTTTTTAACGTGTTTACGACTATTTTTCGTTGCCCATTCTTTTCAAATAATTGTACATTGTTGCTGGTAAAAAAAACAAAAAAACATGATTATCATTTTCTGTGATACATACTTCTAATATAAAAGATCTGGTGATTGTGTTGAGCTGTACTTTTTAAATAAAAGTGTATCTTTTCGGCGAGACGCGACCCATTCAACCTAGCCCCACGGATGACGTCGGATATATTAGGACACATGTCCAAATAAAAAGACCTTTTGTTCTGGTGTATTGTTTAGCTTTGAGATAGTTTTTTTGTTTTTGTTTTTAAATTTTCTTTGCCTCGTTTTGCCATTTTTCGGCGTTGCGCGCCATTTTAAGACCCCCAGTAAGGCGCATAGCCAAATAGAAAAGACCTTCCGGTCTGTTTCATTGCACAATATTGTCACGGATTGCCTCCCCTGCTTTGCAGTAGTGGTCCACCAGTGGCCAAAACGCAAGCATTTATAAAATGGTCGTCAAAAGTGTCTACCTTCACACAAGATTTCTCTTGGCAGAGTTTTAGATAGAAGGGTAAAGACGCTTCTATCCACAGGGAGTTTCATAAGATATTTCCAAAGTCAAGAACAATGCGGCAGTCACTGAGCAAGTGTTAACTTATTATCGATCCGCCGCCTTTTATGAAGAATTAGGCAATTGTTATAGCCCGTCCAAGCCCCCCAGCTGGTGTCTTCTTCTTTTATCCTTAGCTGCTGACCGTCAAAGCAGTCAGTGGCCATTACACCTGGTGGCGTCTTGTAGGGCAGCAACAAATTGATTCCACTTTGCTCGGTCGGTGGCCACCCTTTGTACAGTGCCCCAACTCTGGTTCATTCTTTGCATCTCAGCCTTCACAGTCCTTCGTCAAGTTGTTTTCGGTCGGCCTCTCTTTCGTTTTTGTAGCGAGATTTAGTAACACTTGCTTGGTTGTAAGCGCGATATACACACACACACACAGAGCAAGGACAACGCGGCGGTATTTCTTTGAAGTTTGAAGACAGCGGAAATGTGAATTACGGTCAAGCCAGACAATATTACAAGAATGATGAAATAGCTATATATGAATGCATGGCGAACATTCAAAGTTTGCATTTACTGGACAGAGAATTATTAACTACAAGAGAACGCTTGGTTGGAAATCAATTAAATAAAAATAATTCACTAAAGGAGATAGATTATGAATTATACCCAAAAGGATATTATTCAAATATAAATAGTTTTGAAGATAATTAAAATTTTTCATCATCATCACATCCGCTAAAAATTAGCTAATAATCTTTAAAAATGTATTATAAATACATGCCTAAACGGATTTTGATAAAACTAGGGGAGAATGAAAGCCTCATATGAGGAAAACAAAAGGATACCTAGGAAGGAAGGATGGATATAAGTGTGTAGTGAACAGAAGAGAAAATAAGTACAGGAAAAGCACAGATTGCCTCAAATTGCCTCAAAACCCAGAGATGAAACGGAAATCTTTTGGGAATTTAGGAGGTGCTTTATAGTACGTGAGAGATACACATATATAAGGACAGAGCGGCGCGTTGAAAATCACACACACCAAATCCAGAAGCCTGAGAGAAACTGGAAGACAGTATCTGCAAGAAAAGTTATTTTTTTCCCGCTGCATGCAGGGCAGATTAACTTGAACCAATAAAGTCTCACCGTGAGCTTATAAATCCTAAGAGGGTATGTACGTTTATTAAAGATAGATGTATGACTAATATCATTTTATTTCAGATTTTATTTACGATTTTATTGTATCAGATATAATAAAAAGGGAATGACGCTAACCAGAGATAACCTTCACCGGCAGTGTCAGGAAGCATAACCATTAATTCGTTAGCCAAATATATCATGGCTAGTTCTTGCCGGGAAGCTTTCGACATACCAGCAAGTACATAAGGGACTTGACATCCATAAGTGGAAGGCAAAGGTTATCGTACCCATGTATCATAACATGTGATTTATTCATGTATTTTGTTAATTCTGCACAGTAGACATTATCTTATCATGCTATCTCTGTAACATACTACCATGATTCATTCATTTATATACAAACACTGAAGACATGGTCGCATCATGAACAGCAGTTAGTGGTGAGATTGTTGGAACAACCTGGCCACCTATTACCTTTTGTTCCAGGTTTTATGATCAGTTTCTATGATCATTGATGATCGAGTTGTGTGATCATTCCTGACCGAATTTACCCAAAAGACTTGAAGACATTGATCCTGCTACTGAAGCCTATCCAATCTTCAACACCTTAGTCCCCGGTAGTTATAGGGCGGGCTGAAGGGAAGTCTTCCAAATTCCCGTGTGTCTCAGGAACTTCAAAACAACACAGAATAGATAAGTTTTCTGTATACAATCCAACACACTCTGTGAGCTGTTTCTAAAGCGATAGTCGATGATGATACTATCTAGAGACTGAATATCAAGAGATAGATAAAAACTATACTGTGACAGACTGTTCTAATTGCAGTGGAAGATTCATCCAAGATTTTTTTCTATTAGTTATTTTAATTTGTAACTGTAAATATCATACATTTTACCATCTTCCAACACCCATTTCTCATTACAAGAATATATAGATGTACATATTAAATATTGAAATTGTACTCATTTGACTTGTTAAATTTTTAACTGTTAAATTTTGAGTTACTTTTTCTAATTTAATTATAGTATCACATAGGGTTACAATAGCGAAAGTAGCAACTTATACTGCTGAAGCCTAAATCTATTGTCCAGCTCAGAGTATTCACAGCTGTAACTCACTTGTGATACCAGTGTACTTCTCGGGCACTGGAACTTCATACTTTCTGGAGAGAGATTCTACTTCTCCTCTATCACTATTATCATACTAGCAAACCTTTCGCTACAGTTTTCCTTCCAGTGTCCATAACATAGCTGTTCTTGTGATGGAATCGGGGTCTCTTCTGAGGACATGGCCAACCCAGCTCCAGCGTCTGCCAGCTATGATGGTGTGCATGTCCTCTTCCTTGCTCCGAGTAAGCAGATCTTGGTTGGGGATGGTATTTGGCCAAAAGATTCGGAACATTTTTCTTAGGCAGGTTGTATGGAAAGAGGACAATTTCGACATTTCCTTCTCTTTTACTCTACAGCATTCCGCACCATAGAGAAGCACAGAAAGTACACAGCTCTTATATAGTCTTAATTTTGTGTTCGTGCGGTACTGAGAGGACTTCCAGATAATGTTTAGACTAAAAAAGGCTGTTCTTGCTTTGTTCATTCTGTTGTTGATATCTTTGCTTGCTCCGCCGTCTGGTGTTACTATGCATCATAGGTATGTGAAGGTGTCTGCCTGTTCCAGTCCAACTGGTGTAAATCCAGCGAAATTCCTTTTAATAAGTATTAGCACTGTAGATGTAAATATATCTCTAAATGTAGATGTGTGTATATATATATATATATATATGACGGTATTGCCTCCCCTTCTTTGCAGTAGTGGTCCAACAGTGACCAAACTCAAGAGTATCTAATATAGGCTTCAATGGAGTCTATTTGTACAGAAGATTACTCTTGGCAGAAATTTTTTCTAGAAGAGTAGTAAAGCTTCTATCACATGGGAGTCTTCACAAGAAATTTAGGTAAGCGAAAACAATGCTGGCTGTTGCTAAGCACGTTAATTCTGTAACCTGCCGACCACTTTTGTGAAGAATTTAAGCACTTATTTATCAGCTCGTTAAGCCCCCACCCCTGAGTTACTCAGTGGAATTCTCTTATTCAAGTATAGCTCTGTTTAGAATGTGTGTAGTGATTGACTGAGACAAACATGCAGTAACTTTGAAAAGATCAAATCGAAGTTAATTCTGTAACATTACAAATAACAAAATTTAATAATCACTTTAGTTTTAACAGTTTGAAAAATAATTTGAATAGTTATGGATAAAGAAAAAGCTATCATCCTCGTATTTGGGATTGCGTAAAGAGTAAGAAAGTTCAGATGGCAGCATATATTTGAACTTAGCTGCCAATGACGGTTCTGTCTTTTCACACTGATCACTCGTCTCTGGTCAAGGTTGTCGGGTGTAGCTCGTCTCCCAGAATCTTCAAGGAAAGTCTACACAGTGTCCTGTATCTTAAAGCGTAGGACACTGATCTCATCTTGTTCTAGAAATAGTAAGTTCTGCTGGTACCACCAATAACTGATAGAATAGAAAAGAACGCTCTTCTGAGTATGGCGCTCTCCGACACAGTTATGTGTCCCCCTCTTCTATTTCACTTTCCCACTTAACTGAGAGTTTACCCTCGATGAGAATTAAATTTAATCCCTCGGGATTGTTGTTGTTGTTGTCGATATCCCATAGCTGAGCATATCTACTCTTGGCAGCCCAATGCCATTCTAAAAAAAGTGCAGGTTTTCTGCAGTTTGTTTTAATGTTCCATATAGTGAGTTGGTGACTGTCAAAGGTGTCTGTAAACGTTTTTTCCTGGCATTTGTGAGTGATGGACACTCCATGAGGAGGTGCCTGGTTGTTTCATAGGGATGAGAGCAGTGTCTACACATGGGTAGGTGCTGAGCGTTGATACCATTTAGATGGCTATTGACTCTGGTGTGTCCTGTTCGGAACTGAAAGATAAGACTTTGATTTCTCCTGCTGAGTCTGTTTATGTTGTCATTGTCTTTTGTGCAGGTCATTTCATTAAAGACAGTTCGGCCAGTCGGCCCGTTTGCCCATCTGTTCAGCCAGATTTCCCTTGTGTTGTTTCTGAGAATCTGTTGGACTGTTCTCATGCTGCAGTGTCTGTCCTTTTGTTGTTTAGAGGCTCCTGTTTTTGCAAGTCTATCAGCTGTCTCATTTCCAGTTAGATCACTGTGTCCAGGGATCCACTGTACGGTTACACTGATGGAGTAGGTTGTGATCAAGTTGTGAACCGCTCTTCCTATAAGAAAAAATGTCTTTGTTTTCATATGGAGTCTGTTTAAGTGCTTCCAGAACAGACATAGAGTCACTGAAAATCACTATATCTGATGGCTTTCATTCCATAAGGTCAAACTGTTGGTGTAGTAATTCAATGGGTGTCTTGATGGCCTCAGCCTCCCCTTCGTAATTTGAACAATTTTCACCACTGGAGTCACAGAACTCATAAGAGGATCCATCGGGGTACCATATACCGACGCCATATCCTACAAAAGAGGTGGTCTTGAAAGCTGAACCATCTGTGTAGGCCTGGATTGCTAGTGTTGGGTAGCTGTTTATGGTCTCCAAGGCACACGTCTTCAAGACTGTGGGTAGTGTTTCCTAGTTGGCTGTTTTATCTATTAGTTGTGTTTTAACAGTTGGTTGATGGAAGTTTTCCCAAGGGGGTGGTCCAAAGTATTTGTTTTCCAATTCTCTCTCTTGCGGGAGATGGTGTTTATCATTTTCCGCTTTGGCTATGTCCAGGAGAGATAGTTGTTTCAGTCTTCGTGTTTGTTTCCAAGTGTCCATCAGTACTTTGTTTGGGTGGTCTTTCTTTTGTCTCCTGTATCTCTCTACAGCTTCAGTCAGTGCTCTTTTACGCCTGATATCCAGCGGCTCTATATTGGCATCTATCTCACATACGGCTGTGGGTGTTGATCTCATCCCTCCACATATTAACCTGAGAGCTTGGTTCTGCACACGGTCCAGAGATGAGATGGTATTAGTACTCACAATGGTCTGGAGGGGGAGGTTATAGGCTATCACTGATCTCACATAGCCGAGATATAGTTGACGAAGGGTTTGTTTATCCGCTCCCCAATTTGTACTAGCTTGCCGTTTGGTGGTGTCTAGGCGCTTACATGCTTTTTCCTTGAGGTTGTAGATGTGTCCATCTAGTTTCAATTGTCTGTCCAGTTTTACTCCTAGATAGACTGGGTGCTCCTCTATTGTTAGTGTTTCCCCACTCAGTTTGATGTTGATGGGTTTTTTGCTATTTTGTGGCTGTGGGAGAAAGTGGTGTATACAGTTTTCTGCGTATTGATTTTAAGTTTCCACAGTTCACAATATACTTACATTGCAAGGAGAGCTCTGTTGATCTTGGTTTTTGCCAGACTGGGATATTTATCAGTAGTTCAGATGGCAAGGTCATCAGCAAACAGCGCCTTCGATACATTTAGATGTTTGGCAAGGTCATTAATGAAGATGAGGAAAAGGGTGCAACTTAAAGGAGAGCCTTGAGGCAGTCCTTCTTCCAGCGTTCTTTTCCGTGAAATTGCACCAGCATAGTTGGTAGCTATGGTTCTATTTGTTAGGAAGGCCTGCATCCATCTAATCATTTTCCCTCCTATTCCCATTCTTCTCATCTTTAGCAAAAGTCCCTTTCCCCAAACTCTGTCGTAGGCTTGCTCAAGGTCGATGAACACAGCTATCGTGCTTTTTCCGTCTTGAAAGCCATCCATCTCATTCTGTGTGAACCTGAAGAGGGGATCATCTGTTCGGCACTAACGTCTGAAGCCTGCCTGGTTGTTATCAAGAAGGTTCCAGCTTTCCAACCACCAGTATAGTCTGTTGTTTACCATTCTCTCGACCAGCTTGCCTTAGCATGAAGTGAGGGATATGGGCCTATAGCTTCTTGGTGTTCCCGGTGGTTTCCCTTTCTTTAAAATAGGTATGATGGTTGCTGTCAGTCATGCTGATGGTAACTGTCCCTCGTTCCACGTTCTATTGATGAACCATAGAAGTGTCTCTTTTGCCTTCGGCCCTAGTTGACAAATCATCTCATTTTTAATTTTATCTGGCCCTGTAGCTTTATTTTTGGCCAGTTTCCGTAGTGCCATTCTCAGTTCTTGTGGGCGGAACGGATCATCGAACGCATCCATATTGCTCTGATCTATATTACGTGTGGATGTATTCTTTAGGAGCACTTTGTCTAGTTTCTTTCTCTGTTGTGTTTTATTTACACTGGCATAAAAATAATTCCTCGGGATAAAACGTCCTTTACATTTAAACTGAATAATTTTAGCTTTATATTGCATTTAAATGAAAACGGTTAAAAGTACAGATATAATATGTTTTACATTTACATCTCCACTGTTTGAAAAGTGTTCACAATATAAATTCATTCGTGTTTCATTTACATTTACACTTGTGGAAATGTTTTGAAACTTCTATTAATTAAAATGAATATTTTCCCATGGACATTTACACTGGTTTAAAACGTGAAATCTTACATTAATTTTAAAGTGAATATGTTTATAGGGACATTTACACTGCTTTGAAAATGTAAGCCTTATTCTTAGAATGGACATCATTTCTTTTCATCTTTCCCTCCCTGCTCCATAGGGAACCTGGAACTACTTTATGCTTTTAGTTCTCTTTACGAAACTATCAATAAATCAATCACCAGCCCGTGCAGCTGTGGTTCGTGAATCATCATTCTATACGCTGAGGTTGCCAGCCTCAAATGACTTTGACATCCAATAGTGAGTTTCACACAATAAAATTCACATGGTAATATATACATATATATGTTAGTTCACAGGTTAGTAATAAAATATGAAATGTAAATCCAATTTACGCCAATCCAGGCTACATACTTGTCCCACAAATGAATACAAGAGACGAATCGTTCTCTTACAACACGTGTCTGAGATTTCTTTTAATTTTAACATAGATTGCCCCTTCTGACTCGGTGTTTCTTCAGTTTCTTAGTCCCGGTTGTTCCTTATTAAAATTTGAAAGAGATTTCCTGTGCGTTATAAGTCTTATTTGGTTCTCTAATAAAAGGTCCGGATAATAGTTAGGAATTATGAATCTAGTTCTTCCTCTGGCCAAGGTCTGATGTCTTGGCAAGCGTGCAAATCACAGAGAAATAAAACTGTGAAATTGTCAGCCTATATTCCCTCCAGTGATGTTATGAATCTAATCAGAAAGATCCAATCATTTCAAATCATGCAGGATAGACTGTGATATTTCAAAATAGTCCCATGTTAAATAAGGTGCGTGCCGGCAAAGGTCACGTATTATCATATATGGACATCAGTTGTATACACTCTCACACACACACACACACATTTGTAGACTCATATTGTCTAAAATGTAATAAATCCATGATTACTTTTTAACCAATGACCGGAAGCAATTACATCATATTTGTCTGCCCACATGTGACACACAGACAGTAATCTCGTTATCTGTCGTATGAGTGCGCAAACCCCGGGTCTTATCGGTGAATTAAGCCGATAGCGTAGACCGTTATAGGTTACCACAAATGTACCGATATATATATATATGTATATATGTATATATGTATATATGTATATATGTATATATATATATATATATATATATATATATATATATATATATATATATATCTATATATATATATATCTAGATATATATGTATATATCTATCTATATATATGTATATATGTATATATGTATATATATATATATATATATATATACTGTTCAAAAAAAGAAACGCATAGCTATCCGAGGGCGCGTTTTTATGAGTTTGTAAGAAAAAATTTGGTGCTAGGGTATATAAAAACCAGCCTCAAATGTTGTTTACAGTGTCAAATGCACGTGTTGACCTGAATTGCGTTCGTTTTTGTAATCGTTACAACGCAGTGGTCAATAGTGTTTATGACGCAATTTTTGACCACAGCTCATGTTGCGCGCACGTGAAAGCAACAAATATTGGGGTGAACACTATTCACTGACTACGCAACTGAAACCCTATAAAAGGATAACGCTACACAAAAAAAATTCAATTCATTTTCAAGCAGACATTTATGGCATCTCTATCGATAAATTTAAGGAACATTGCTATTGGCCGACTGCATGCAGGCGAAAGTCAAAGTCAGGTTGCCAGGCATCTAAACGTGCATCAGAGTACCATCAGTCGACTTTGGCACCGGTTCCAAGCCCCTGGCTCAGTTGAAGACCGGCATCGCAGTGGACGACCTAGAGTGACAACAACAGCGGAGGATCGCTTTATTCGGCTTCGTCACCTCAGAGACAGGTTTACAACAGCTTCCTCAACTGCCCAGTCATTGCCTGCAGGACGTCATGTGTCTGATCAAACTGTCCGGAATAGACTGCATGACGCTGGACATTGGGCACAACGGCCTCACCGAGGACCTGTCCATACGCGCCGCCATCGCCAAAATCGACTTCTTTGGGCCAACCAGCATCGTCCCTGGGCAGCTGACAATCAATGGAGACGTGTCTGGTTTAGTGACGAATCTTTCTTTTTGTTGCAGCATTGTGATAGACGGCGTAGGGTCTACCGTAGGCGAAATGAACGTTTTGCCCAAAATTGCGTTGATGAAGCTCCGCCGCACGGTGGTGGAGGTGCAATGGTGTGGCGAATGACCAGTTACAACGGAAGGAGTCAATTTGCTGCACATTGAAGGAGGCTTGAATGCGCAACGATACGTCAATGAAATTCTTCGACCCCATGTCCTTCCACTTTTGGCTGCCCAAAGGTCTGTGTTTCAACAGAACAACGCCAGACCCCATTGTGCACGGTTGACCACGCAGTTCCTGACTGCCCACAACATTCTCACCCTTCCCTGGCCATCCCTGTCTCCAGACATGAGTCCGATTGAGCACCTGTGGGATGAGCTGCATAGACGTGTTTGTCGCCGAGACGTTGCTCCAGCCAATCGTCGTGATCTGTTCCAGGCACTCCAGGAAGAGTGGGCAGCCATCCCACAGGCCCACATCAGACGTCTGATCGCATCCATGCCCAGGAGATGCCAGTCGCTGATCGATGCAAGAGGAGGCCACACACCATACTAACGGGAAAGCCCGTACGCCAAAAAGCTCTCGTGACCCAGATGCAAAACAACTGTCAATTGATTGGTTGAACTCTAAGGTATTCTTGTGTGCAATTTGAACAATTAACTCATTAAATTAAACAAGTTATTGAATGTCAAAATTATGGCTATGTGTGTGCCTTCAGTAGCTATGCGTTTCTTATTTTGAACAGTATATATATATATATATATAGATCTATATATACATATATATATATATATATATATATATATATATATATCTATATATATATATATATATATATATATATATATATATATATATATATATATATATATATATATATATATATATATATATATATATATATATATATATATATATATATATATATATATATATATAATAAATTCTTTAAGCACCAAACACGGCGCATAAGGCAGAAACCAGTGCTCTCCAGGTTGTTCGTTGTGACGCCACTCCTCTTAGCTCTTGCACATTATTTAGGCCCAACGTTCTTCCTTCTCTTATTACACTGACAAACAACATTTTTCTTTCTTATATAAGAATAAGTGTTCTTAGGTCAGTTTCTTGCGCTGATTTCAAATTTGAAAACCGTTTATCTCTATCACGTCGGGTTCGTAAGATATTTGTGAATAAATATATTTTTGGGAAACCGTTATTTGCTCCGTTTCATTTTTACTATATAACTTATTAAAAATTAATAAAATGCAAAATAATTCTACTTTTTATACTGCTAAAAGATGCATAACATATGTTACGCTATTTTTCAAATAGTTACTGTATTTTGAAATAATTCTGAGCAAAATATGGCTTCTAGAAGTTGTAGAAATTCGGCTGATCTGTTCTGTTACGTGTGCTGATATTTTACCGATCGTGTTCACCAGAAAAACTTTACACCATTACTAAAGAAAGTATATGAAATTTATTTCGATTCAAAAGTTGATGATGCAAATAAATCTTGGAAGCCAAATGCAGTTTGTTCGACTTGTGCAAATACATTGGCAGGTTGGTTACGAAAATCGCCGAAGCATTCCATAAGTCGATGCCTTTTGGAGTGCCAGTAATATGGCGTGAACCGACAAATCACGCTACTGATTGTTACTTCTGCTCGACAAATATCCATGGTTTAACTTTTAAAACTAGAAAGTCTGTGGTTTATCCAAATATTGAATCGGTTTCGAAACCAGTGCCTCATGATCCAATCACGTGTCCGACCCCAGTTCCACCAGAACAATATCCGTTGGAGGTGAATGAACCATCAGAAATTGATAGTTTACCTGCTTTAGAAACTAATTCTGACTCGGATTATATACCGGTGAATGATGGTGTTCACTTACTTGACCATTCAGAACTTTCAGATCTAATACGTGATCTCGCTCTTACCAAAGGACAAGCGAAATTACTCGGTTCGTGACACAAAGAATGGAATCTTTTAGCGCCTAATACTCCGATATCTAAATTTCGTCATAGACACAGAGAACTTGTTCAATACTTTGAGATGGATGATGACATTTGCTATTGCAAAGATGTAAACAGTCTAATGGTGCACCTCGGTCATGAGCACATAGTCAACGAATGGCGACTTTTCATCGACTCTTCCAAGACTAGTCTAAAAGCCGTGTTATTGCATAACGGAAATTTATTTCCATCAATTCCAGTCGCCTACTCTGTTCATATGAAAGAAACTTATGACAATATGGCTATACATTTGGCAAAAATAAAGTACAATGACTACCAATGGCGAATGTGTGGAGACCTAAAGGTCATTGCAATTCTCACGGGCATGCAGACTGGGTATACTAAATTTTGTTGCTTCCTATGTGAATGGGAGAGCCGCAACGGACAGGAACATTATGCAAGAAAGGTGTGGCCTATCAGGGATCGTATGCAGCTCGGGCATAAAAATGTAATACACGAGCCATTAGTTAACAAAGACTGCATCATTTTACCACCGATACATAAAGTTGGGGCTCATGAAGAATTTCGTAAAAGCGTTAGATAAAACGAGCAAAGCTTTCACTTATCTTCGAGAAAAGTTTCCGCAAGTTAGCGATGCAAAGATAAAGAAAGGTATCTTTGTAGGACCTCAGATTAGGAAAGTTATTGCAGACAAACAATTCGAGAACTTGTTACATGGTAGTGAACTTCGCGCATGGATGGCATTCAAATCGATTGTCGATAACTTTCTGGGAAATCACAAATCTGTCGACTATGTGCATATTGTTAAGCAGTGCATAGATGCATACAGAATTATGGGCTGTAACATGTCCCTCAAAATCCATTTGCTCGATTCGCTTCATGACTTTTTCCCTGACAACCTTGGCGAAGTCAGCGATGAACATGGAGAACGATTCCATCAAGATATCGCCGTAATGGAGTCACGTTATCAAGGACGGTGGAGTGTGACCATGTTTGCCGATTATTGTTGGATGCTTCATCGCGATGTACCACATGCCATTCACCGACGAAAGTCGACTGCAAAGAAATTCAAGCCTACATAACTGTTATACTTCTTGTTTGAATGATGTTGTAATACTGTATGCGTTGTTAAAAACCTTCAATTGCGTATTTTTAGAGATCCCGACCTGATAGAGAAAAACGGTTTGCAGATTTAAAAACAGCGCATTAAAATTGACCAGAAAAACATAGAAATGTTAGAGAAAGAAAAAAAATTTTTTTTTTTGTTAGCCAGTGTTATTGTTCTTCTGAGTGTTTCTTTTGGTCTTCCTTTTTTCCTCTTACCCTCAGGAACCCAAGTGAGCGCCTGTAGTGGTATTCTGTTGTTTTGCATTCGTAGGACATGACCGATATATGACCATCGTCTTTTCCTTATATAGTCGGAGACATATTTCTGTCTAGAGTCTTTTCTTATTTGTCGATTAGTCTTGAATTCTTTCCAACTGATGTTCATATATATATATATATATATATATATATATATATATATATATATATATATATATATATATATATATATATATATATATATATATATATATATAAATATATAAATATACATATGTATATATGTATGTATGTATGTATGTATGTATGTATGTATGTATGTATGTATGTATGTATGTGTGTGTGTGTGTGTGTGTGTGTGTGTGTGTGTGTGTGTGTGTGTGTGTGTGTGTGTGTGTGTGTGTGTGTGTGTGTGTGTGTGTGTGTGTGTGTGTGTGTGTGTGTGTGTGTGTGTGTGTGTGTGTGTGTGTGTGTGTGTGTGTGTGTGTGTGTGTGTGTGTGTGTGTGTGTGTGTGTGTGTGTGTGTGTGTGTGTGTGTGTGTGTGTGTGTGTGTGTGTGTGTGTGTGTGTATGTATGTATGTATGTATGTATGTATGTATGTATGTATGTATGTATGTATGTATGTATGTATGTATGTATGTATGTATGTATGTATGTATGTATGTATGTATGTATGTATGTATGTATGTATGTATGTATGTATGTATGTATGTATGTATGTATGTATGTATGTATGTATGTATGTATGTATGTATGTATGTATGTATGTATGTATGTATGTATGTATGTATGTATGTATGTATGTATGTATGTATGTATGTATGTATGTATGTATGTATGTATGTATGTATGTATGTATGTATGTATGTATGTATGTATGTATGTATGTATGTATTGTATGTATGTATGTATGTATGTATGTATGTATGTATGTATGTATGTATGTATGTATGTATGTATGTATGTATGTATGTATGTATGTATGTATGTATGTATGTATGTATGTATGTATGTATGTATGTATGTATGTATGTATGTATGTATGTATGTATGTATGTATGTATGTATGTATGTATGTATGTATGTATGTATGTAATGTATGTATGTATGTATGTATGTATGTATGTATGTATGTATGTATGTATGTATGTATGTATGTATGTATGTATGTATGTATGTATGTATGTATGATGTATGTATGTATGTATGTGTATGTATGTATGTATGTATGTATGTATGTATGTATGTATGTATGTATGTATGTATGTATGTATGTATGTATGTATGTATGTATGTATGTATTAATGTATGTATGTATGTATGTATGTATGTATGTATGTATGTATGTATGTATGTATGTATGTATGTATGTATGTATGTATGTATGTATGTATGTATGTATGTATGTATGTATGTATGTATGTATGTATGTATGTATGTATGTATGTATGTATGTATGTATGTATGTATGTATGTATGTATGTATGTATGTATGTGTAAAGTGCAATCTTTACTATCTTGCAATATAATACATTTATATACTTATTATGTTCGCAAATATTTTGTAAACAAAGTATTTCCTTTTTAAGTGCTTAAGGAGAAGTCATTTTTGAGTTACTTCCCTTGAAAGGAGTTCCGTCATCTTTGATCGGACTCCGCGGACGAGTCTAGGCCTACTGCGAGTTATTCTTTGGCTGGGTAGGAATAGATTGTTCTTGCTTCAGTATATCTATGGCCTGAATTTATACGTAGTGTTTGTATGAGTAGGACGAGTCTGTCTTATATATGGATATCTTTACATTTCTAAGTCGAACTATGTTGGTTGTCGCTAGAAAAGGTCAAAGGCTATGCAGCGGAAGTATCGCTAGCAGGGGTGTGATTCATGGCTGTCATCCTGTCGGGATGTCGAATTTTGTTGTAGCCGGCCTATCGCCGAAAAAGTGATCTATAAGTAGATGGGGAAAAGTGATAGTCATTTAGACATGTTGTATGTACTTTACCCCAGTGTTTATTCTCTTTTGCCAAGGAATGGCAAAGTTATATTTCGCATAGAAAGGTAAAACCACACTTTATTATGAACTTGGGCTTCGCCATCGTTGTCGATAAGCAGATGCACAGTGGTACTTTTGAAAAGAATATTTATTCAAAGGAAGATGACATTCCTATGTATCAGCACTAGATTATATGATATTATTCAATTACCTCTATGATAGAAGCTATGAAGAAATGAGGACATTTAACGAATGACCAATTTTGGTCTGTATCCAATAGTGAGTGAAGCTCACGAGAGAAGCACAGCCATGTTGAAATTCCATATACTTTGTATTTATCGAGTGAGAAAAAGGGATGCCTGTACTATGACGCTCGATGAACCAAGAGATCACTGCTACATGTGAGAACCCATGTCTGGGGATTCCTATATCTTTATGGAAAAATATATATATATTGAACTTTACGTGAAGGGATTATTCGCTAGACGAGGTTTAGTTAAGTCTAGGAGCCTTCCTATATATTTACATGATGGAACTACTGAATGCTTATTTACGATATGCTCCATTATGATATTTGCCAAGCATGAATGCTAACTTAAGATGATATTCCTGTGATCAACATTATGCTGTCTATGTCGACATTTGTTCTCCTATATCCATACGACGTAACTGTCCAAGTGTGCGCGTCCTCATTAAATGTTTATAAAAGAGACCACCGTAGTTCCAGTAACATCTTCTTGAATTCGAACACGTGTGAGTATGAGTGATGTATGACTACCAACCTGTCAAACACTATTAGAATCATATCTTATACCATTCGCGTCGTTATGACATTCAGAGATACCAACTCATTGCCTTTAAAAACCCAACTCACAAATCATTGTCGTAAGGCCCTCATCCTCGTGTCCAGGACAAGATGGTACCTGTATGACCAAAACTGTGGCAGGAGCTTTAAATGATTTGAGACAATCGCGTTACACTTTACTACACCTGTTCCCAACATCTACATTTTTA